>CAIGQV010007757.1:15553141-15574894 GCA_903798115.1 Danio jaintianensis
CCTCCAGGAACGTGGTTGAGAAAACGCTGTTGTAAACCATTTGTTGGACAGAGAAAGCTACTCCCCCATAAATATTTCTGCCTCAAACATGTAATTGGCAGCTCTCCCTTTTTTATGATTTCATTTCAGCCATAAAAACATTTGTCACAATCGAAAAATGTTATTCAGTGTTTGTTATTTACATTAACAACAATATTTACAGCAGAAAATACAAACGCACATGAATGTGAATAGTAAGTATTAAGTTAAAAAGTTAATGTACGTCACAGTACTTTACTTTTGATGTATAACATACTGCTTAACAAATAGAAAGCCATTAATAACTGTAAATAATTGAGTGTTAATAATAACAACAACTGATAAAATAAAAAAAGACAAATATGGTGTTTTGTTGAGGTTTAAACTGCAATATAAATAATTCTCCAATATTCAAGAGTCCTGACATGAAAGCAAAATCAGTGATGTACCTTATTCATTAAATGAAGACACTTTAAATTGACAATAAAAGGAAACGAGGATATTATTTTACTTGATTGAATTCCTCAGTCCTCGCATCTTTTCCTTTCGCCCTTCCCTCAAATTCTGAAAGAATAGGAATAGGATAGGAATTGAGGAGAGAAAATGAGAATGCACAAAAAAGAATTGAGAAGCACCCAGTGCACTAATAACACTACGAATGGAAGAAAAATTCTAAAACTTGAAATAAATAAACTTTTTTTGTTTCATTTCAGCCTGATTTGCTGGTTTCTCTTTCCCTCATTTAACTCTGTATTTGCACACAAACTGCATCAGACTCATTTTGGAAAATATACAATATAATACGTGAGGAAACATTAATTCAATTTACTTCATCTTTATTTCTATAGCGTTTTTACAATGTAGATTGTGTCAAAGCAGCTTAACATAGAAGGTCTAGTAAATTGAAATTAAAACTGTCAGTCCAGTTTTCAGAGTCAAAGTTCAATTTAGTTCAGTTCAGTGTGGTTTAATAAAGTCTCAACCAAGCAAACCAGTGGCGACAGTGGCGAGGAACAAAATTTCACCAATTGATGAAAGTGAAGGAAAAAATCTGGCTCATCTTTCAAAGTCTGTACACACTGAAGACAGAGCACAGATACACCAGATCAGACAAAATACTGTACCAGCCAGAGAAGAAAATCCTAAAAATAAAAATAAAAGATTGAGGGTGAGGAGTTTCAGGAATGTACCAACGCTGTAAAAAATGCTGGGTTCCACACAAGTCCTTCATGTTGTCCCAACACAAACCGATTAAGTTAACTTAATTGTTTTTACAAATTTAAGTTGATTGAACATAAAACAATTAAGTTGTCCCCAAAAAAACCCTAAAGAATTATGTTAATTCAGCAAATTTTAAATAAGTATTTTGTACAAGCACCAAAAGTTTAGTTGGTATTTTCTCCCATATAAAACACAATGAAGCATTTAAAAGCGCAGAGTTTCTTTGTTGAATTCAAACATACATTTTTAGACTGACTTCATACATTTGACTGCAACTTTCCTGAAAACTGTGGTCAAGTATAAGAAGACATTTATAAGATGAAAGCATTCCTTTTGAGGCTGATATAGGTTCATGCTCTGGTTTATAAAAACAGACGGTGAATGGTGAGTGACGGCTGCTAATTCATCGACAGCGCTCACTAATGTGCCAGGCGTCACACTGTGAGAAATGCCTCCTATTATGCCACAGGCTTTCATTTTGAGAAGGTTCGCTACAGCTAACCCTTCTTTTATGGCATTTTACCGCCGTCAACATCAATCGGTAATCGCCATCAACGAGCAGGTGCACTTATCTCTGAGTGAAATGTGGACAGATTTTGCATTCAGAATATATGTGATTTTATCCAACTTCTGTCACCGTCTTTTCCAGTTCTCGCATGCATAATGGCTTCCAAGAGGAAGGTGTTTTGATTTTGTGTTTGTTCGCCTAAAACATTTTCCCAGCTCAGCATCAAATGGGACTTTTTTTGGAAAGATTGAAAAGTTGAGATGACACGGAATAAAATGGTGTTTATGTCTCGAGTGTCGGTATATCGCTTTTAAAAAGCTTCTGTTGAAGTGCCTGTGCACGTCACTCGCTTTAATAGCTTTGGTGATTTATCGAGCTTCTCAGGCTTGTTTATCGCAGAGTCTCTTATCGACTTCATACTCTTCACTCAGCCCCTTCAAAGCCTCATCCTGACGGCCCAATCCTCATTCAAGCCCATCCGTACAAACGCTCCCATATCTCTCTGCCTTTGGATTCAGCTATTCTGGCTTGGCCAATATTTGTTTCAAAAGACTTTGTAAATATTGCTACGGAGTAGAGATGGAACGGTATGAAAATGTCATATTATGATTATAGTGATCAATAATATCACAAAAATATAATTTTGGTTAAAATAAGCTGACAATTAAAAAAAACAAAAGTCACACACACTTCCAAGTGTTGTATCTGAAAATGAAGAAACAATAAATAAAATTGGCAGCTTTATGCAATTTTGTAAAAAACAACCACTGACCTCTGCATTTAGATTTGTTTACTTACACTCAAAAAAATATTTTTGCTGCTTGTTCAAACTACTTAATTAAAATGAGCACTTTTTATTGAGATTTATTTTGAGGAAAACTTATATTTTTTATGTTCAGTGGACTTAAAATTTGTTAACTTAATTTATTTGTGTTGGGTTTGTATCCAAATTTTATTTTTATCAAAATTGCATAAAGCTGCTTTATAAAAGCCAAAAAAGCATAATTGTTATTTTTCTTACTGATATATTGCAATTTTTGTTTATTTAAATGTTTTTTTAAATCAAACTTCATCTCAGTGTTCTCAATAGTTTGCATCACACACTTTAAAATATAGTAGTACAACATACTTTAACTTTATATATAAATATATGTACATATTTTTCAACTGTCTACATAAGTGAAGTTTCACTAAACTAATTTTGAGAGGAGCATGTGATATGATTGATCGCGGCTGGTCTCCCATCCTTAATCATTAGTAAGCCAATCGGATTAATCCAAACTCACTATAAATAGCCCATCTAGTATTACTCCCTTATCTTCGTTTTGTGAAGAATCCCCCATCCACCCCATCTCCCCCTTTTCCTCCATATCCAGGGGGACCTCTCGAGATCTACCTGATCTAGGACCCCCTTACATGCTCATTGACCAGGCGGGAGCCCTGGGCTCAATTATCTCTGAGCTTAGGGTTCTCTCCCGGGACAGCATGCCAAACCTGCTAATATTATCAAGCAATATCTAAGTGTGAACTTTCATCCTTTCTTGATTAGCTAATCACAATGTTACAGGATTAAACAGAGTTTTCAAAATGGCAATAATCAATCACTATTAATTAATCATAATGAACATTTGAAACGGTAATACTGAGATCAGAAAATTGACCATGGTTCAAACCAGTAATCATGACAAAAGAACTGTGATGAATCTTAAGAATCTACAAATGTAATTTTTCTTATTTATTGTCTTTCAAAACAGTCGTGACCTCCATTTTTTACGCCGATAAACACAAAACTGTTCTTTCCAAAAGACATCCAATTCTCTGAACTTCTGTCTGAGTGCTAAAAGTGACTGTTTCCTCAAAGCGTGCTCTGTCTGTCTCTTTTCCTGATTCATTAGGGAAATGTTAGCATTTAATTGGGCAATAATTGCACCTGCACATTAGTTGTCTCCCGTCATTAAAGCTGGCTAATTAGCCTCATTAAGGGAGCAGGCGGAGGGTGTTAGTGGGAACAGATGACTTCAGTAAGCAGAAATCATGATCAGAGATGAATATTAAATGTCCTTGCTCTCGTTCCTCTGCAGTAGGAGCCGGCGGGCGGCCCAGAGGGCAGCAGAAGTTCTGCAGTCTGGATGTGGATGAGGACAAACACCTGAGTGAGTGTTTTGTTGTTTTTCCATATCTACCTCCATATCTTCGGATATTCTTATGTGGTTGACAAAACATGTTTCAGCTTTTATTAAAATGTTTGAAGAATGAATGAATGTTTGGATGTGGAAGACTGATAGGATGATCTTCAGGACCTCTTCCAAACTTTCTCTCTGTCCTCTCTAATCCTAAATTCAGAGAAGATAAAAAGATTTTCCCTACCTTCGAGCCTTTGCCTTTCTTAAGATATTATTGGTATAGGTACAATGTAAAGCAATTTTCACAAACATTACCTTCTGTTATTTTGCACCTTCAGCTTTGCACACAAATTTTCTATATGCATTGAACCTTGGTGCAAGTCATGTAATCATGTGAAAACAAAAATGGGCACGATGGGACGACATTAATGGACAAACCACATTGTAAACCATCTGAAATGTTGTTTTGGTCATCCTAAAAGCCAATGTCTGTCATCAAAGTACTTCGGTATTATTACCTCCAGAACTGTCTTGAGCATCTGCGATCCCAAAGAGCGTTCCACGTCTTCAAAAATCACTGCACATTCATTGCGTTTAGTCTTTGCAAGTAAATTTTTATATAAGAAAAAAGGCCCACAGTGTTGTCTCCTACCAAAGCAAATTCCGTTTTTGTGCTCTTTGACTCATTGGATGGAAACGGTGCTTTATTCGCAAATGTTTTACGCGATATTCCAGTTTGTGCATAAGTCTAATTCAGATCTTTGGAAGGAAACATAGCTAGTGTCCTTTTTTTGTCAGGTAAAGGGACTATATGTAGAATTCAAATATCTTTGTTAATAACTAGTAGACATTAAGTGAACTGCAGCTTTTGCCCTAACTCCCCTTTTTAGATCTTTGGGTAGAAGTTAGATGTTGCATATGCTTTTGTGATGTAACCTTATAGAACATTCAGAAGCTGTAGACAACATCGGACATCAGTACTTTTTAAAGCTTCTTTACAAGCTGTTCTCTTACTGGCAGTAAAAAGCGACTTGAAAGTACTCCTTTAACTTGTACAGATTGTTAAAAGACAGAACTTAAAAGCTTGGAAAGAATAAAAAAATATGCAACCTACACAAATAGTGACAGCCCTTGAATTCTGCACTCTTGCACTGTTTTTTTTTCACTCTATCAATGAGATCCTGTTACATGTTTTCCTCTTGATCATTGCCTTTGAGGGTACTGTGGACTGTGCACTACTTCAGAGTCTGTAGGGGGCATGGTTAGAAAGTTAAAACCATGCCCAGGAGGACAATCTGGAGACAGGCAGCACGGTGGAAAAGTGAAGGCTGTTGACAACTCTGAAATTGGAGTGTGATGATTCAGTCCAGTGAGGATTAGAAACTCTCAGAGTCCAACAACAAAACTTGTGTGAAAGCATTATTTTGGTGTTTCATTTATATCCATGAGGAAGACTTTGTCTTCAGTTCCCGTAACAGATTTCTTGAGTGAAAGGTGTTTGCAAGAAGAATTCAATATGACCTCCATGAGTTAGATTTTATTAATTTAAGTGGACTGAACATAAAACAATTAAGTTGTCCCAAAAAAACCCTCAAGAATAGTGCTGTTTCAGCTCACTTCAAATAAGTAGTTTGAACAAACAGCAATTTTTGTGCTGTTTATTAATAGGTTTCTTTGGTTAAAAACAGGATGTTCAAGTTAATGAGATAGAGTTGCATCTTAAAATTGACCTCTGATACCTATACCTTTTAACTTTCAACCTTTCGACTAGATAGCTCTAGATTCTGACTAGATTCGCTCAGTATCTTTCTTCTGTAATTCCTGAACCAAAAGACAAACAAATTGGTGTTTGGTGGACATTGAGGGTTCATTTAGCATGAATACCACAACAGATGTGTGAAGAAAGCCCTTGAGACTCACACTGAATAGGCTGGAAACAGCCTCTATAGAAAGGCAACCAAGGTAACGATTGTTCCATAGTAGCCATATTTCCAATGTTAGGCAAGGCTAACAACAAGCTGGGCAGAACCAACATTTTTGTGGAACAGCGAAGCCAACCTGAAGATGTGTTTCCACTTTTGGGTCAGTTACCCTTAACAAACCTTCACAGAACAACGCCACACAAATCCTTTTGCCATAGAGTATTTGTTGAGGACTCCAGCAATAATATCTGATCAAGGATTTGTCTGTGCTAAAGATATCAGCTTACTTACTGTTATCTGAAAGTGAGTTCTGAGTTTAAAAGTCTTAAATGTTACTGGTAGCCTGATATGGGAAATGAGTAATGCTGCTAAAACTTGTTTGAATCACCATGGTTTCTGATCACTCCTAAAGCCCCAGTTGGCCCACTTTGGTCTAAAGTATTTGGTGAGCATAAAAACCTTAATCTTTAACCCTGATGAAGCCCAATCAAACTCCATAAATATTTGATACAATGCATGTAGTGTGAATTGCGGGCTCAGACAAGAATAAACTGATGGACCCCCAACAAGGATCCTTCCAAATCCAGAGAAAATGTTTTGCTCTATTTGCTGTTTTCCCACTGCATCTCACATTGTCATTAATGAATATCACACCCAAACAGATGGATCTTTACTCAAGTGTTCAAAATGAAGTTCAGTTTGGACTAACCAGACATTTGAGATTGACCTAATTTGTGTATTGTGTATTTCAGTGATTTCTGTTTGTCTGTTTCTTCTGCCTCTCGAATGATTTTTCCTGAGCACCAAATGGAGTAACTTGACAAGCTTTTACTGCAGGATGTTATAAATGTGAATTTACACTCATTTCCATCAACTTTCGCAACTGGTTGAAGTGATGTTCCTTGTTTTGGTACTTGGTAGTTATTCTTTGTTTGGGGTGAACAATGACACACATTCCCAGAACACATTCTGTAGACATTTAGAATCAGTTTTCAATTTGCAATGTGTTAATTATCTTAACTATGTGAGAAGTTTCTTGTTGCTTTTACAATGTACATTGCTCTTAATCTGTGTCATAGCTAAAAATGCTGTTTAAAATTGAGTTAATGTTAAAATTTTAGACTTATAAGATGTTATGATTTCAATCCAGTTGCAAAGAGAGATGAAAGAATCTCTAAATTTTGCATTTACAAGGTCCTGCATCGAAGGCATTGTAAGTTACTCTCTCTGGACATCACAGGTACGTGCAGTATGGATGTTAAAGAAAACCGCAACCTGGACAACCTCTCCTCCAAGGAAGTGCTGGGGGAGGGGCCTCACTTAGCCAATGGGAGTGCTCGGGGGTTGAGCAGGAAACGCCCTCTCGAAGAGGGCAACAAAGGCCATGGACACTCCAAATTCCGGCCCAAAAAGCGCAGGAAACCACAAGGGCCAATCTTGCCAAAAAATGCACTCATGCAACTAAATGAAATCAAACCGGGACTGCAGTACAAACTACTGTCGCAGACGGGTCCGGTACACGCACCCGTGTTTGTTATGACTGTTGAGGTTAACGGGCAGCTTTTTGAGGGCTCAGGCCCAACCAAGAAGAAAGCCAAACTGAATGCTGCAGAAAAAGCGCTACGCTCTTTTGTTCAGTTCCCCAATGCGTCCGAAGCTCACCTTGCAATGGGGCGTACGCTCACAGTTAACGCAGACTTTACATCTGATCAAGCAGATTTCCCAGATATGCTGTTTAATGGATTTGAGACACCTGTACCACCTGATGACCCCTTCTACCTAAGTCTCAGCAGCAAGGGGTCTCTCTGCTCCCTAAACGAATACCGCCTGCCTGTGACATTGAAATATAAAAACAGGCCACATCCTCCTCTCCCACTACCCCCTGCACTCACAGCTCCCCCTACAGGCAGTGGAAAAAATGCTGTAATGATTCTAAATGAGCTTCGGCCAGGACTGAAGTATGAGTTTGTGGCGGAGAGTGGCGAAAGTCATGCCAAGAACTTCATAATGTCAGTGACAGTGGATACGCAGAAGTTCCAAGGTTCCGGCCGAAATAAAAAGTTGGCCAAGGCAAGGGCAGCCCAAGCAGCACTGTCAGGACTCTTTAACATGCAACTGGACCAAACTCCGTCCCGACAGCCAATCCCCAGGGAGGGACTTCAGCTGCATTCGCCACAGGTAAGAACTGATTGTATACCCCATCTTCTTGGGGAATACTTTTCCCTTTGAATATATCTTTACATGTCATGGTTTAACCTCATATGGTAAGGCTGAGTTTAGACTATTGCTGTTTGGAATATTGCATGAAAACTAATGCCCACAACTGAGTAGGATATACTTTTAGTCTGATAAGAAAAAATGTTCATGAACTATGACGGAAACACATTTGCCAAATAGCACATCAAAAAAGTCATGTGATTTTGTTTAACATATCATGTGATATGTGTCATGGGACGGCATTAATAGACAAACCAGCAGAGCGACCACATTGTTAAACATCTGAAATGTTGTTTTGGTCATTCTAAAATCCCTCAGCCAAAGTCTGTCATCAAAATGGTTCAGTATTATTACCTCCCAGAACTGTCTTGAGGCAGCAAGGTGGCTCAGTGGTTATACCTGTCGCCTCACAGCAAGAAGGTCGCTGGTTCGAGTCCCGGCTGGGCCAGCATTTCTGTGTGGAGTTTGCATGTTGTCCCCGTGGGTTTATCCGTAAAACATCATTGTGAACTTTAGCCATTAAATGTTTAATTGTAACTGTTTACTGCAGGGCTTGACATTAACACCCGCCAACCCACCAAATGCGAGTAGATTTTAGCTGTGGCAGGTTAGACAGGCACTCCCACTAGCCACTTTGGCGGGTTGAAGATAATATTAAATTGTAGTTTTCTTAAAAAGCAGAGTTCAACAATAAGGACTGCCCAATGAGGGGCCAGCATGAGAGATGACAATAATAACTGTGTTGGCGTGAGCAAAAGAAAGGTGCATACTGAATGAGAGGATGATCACGGTGAGACACAGGCGATCCTCACGTGCTGACGAGGGCTTCAGTGTCAAGGTTGATTTTAGGTGATGTGAGTGTTTAAAAGTTTTTTTTTTTTAAATGGTTCCTTGCGCAAAGCATCCGTGCCTGGAAACGTAACTGCTCAGGGCAGAGCTCCAGATTTTTTAAAGGTCTTTTTGTAAGCTGCAGGTTGCTTTCGCTTTAACCTTTCACATGATCATCTTTTCATTACCGCAAACTGTATGTTTTTCACCTGCTTTCTTTTACTTGCAGTTATTTTGGGCTAAGAAATGTAATATTATTTTTATTCATGGTGTGGCTGGAGAAAAATTTGGCAAACCCTTAGTGTTGAGCCCTAAAAAGTCATGTGAAATAAAAACTAATTGCAATGCGACACTATGAAACCATAACCCATTTTCTCATGCTCATTGAGCAAGGTCATACATAACACAAAAAAAGTGACAAAAAAAACACAATCTAAATTAAGTAATTTTAGCATGCCAAAGTCAAATTTTATGCATATAAAATATATTTTCCCAACAACAAAATTGTGGCTAGTGAAAATGGTGAGTGGCTAGTATGGAAAACTACTAGCCACAGTGGCTGGTGATCAAAAAAAGTTAATGTCAAGCCCTAATTTACTGTAATGTGTTCGCGTGAGTTACATCCGGGTGCTACGGTTTCACCCACAGTCCAATGCGCTATAGGTGAATTGAATAAACTAAATTGGCCGTAGTGTATGAGTTTGTGTGTGACTGTGAGAGTGTATGGGTGTTTCCCAGTACTGGGTTGCAGCTGGAAGGACATCCTTAAATGCCAGAGTAGTTGGTGGTTCATTCCGCTGTGGTGACCCTGATAAATAAGGGAATACGACTCTTGAGTGGATGCACTCCCAAAGAGAGTCTTCAAAAAGCCACCATGAATGAAACGATTTTTTGTGAAACAATTTTTTGTGCTTCGTTTTCAAGGGTGTAAGTAATTTATTATATAAAAAAGGCCCATGGTGACTTTTTTTCTGATATTTGGTTGATAATCAGTTTATCGATTGATTTTGTTCTTTTTGACTCAGTGGATGAAAACGGTTCTTTATTCGCAGGTCTTTTTATGCAATATTCCAGTTTTAAATAAATAAATAAATCTAATTAGCATATTTGGACAGAAACATAGCTTCTGATACACATAACTGACTACGCCATGAATTAATTTAGCTCATTTCTTTATGACCACATACACTGGACCCCTGTCTCTCGTTTTATCAGGCTTGGTATTGAAAAAGCAATTTTAATGCGATTAAATGCTATGCTTCGGTAGCTTCGCCTAAATCTCCTGCCAGTCTTCATTTAACAAATTTTAATTAAATCAGAATCTACACACAAATGTTTCCGTTGGATTTTAAATGAAGTCAAGCATTAAACCTTTAATCGGTGCGCCAGTGTACATGGCATTATTTACACATTAGCTAATCCTGTTCATAATCCCTCCCATTCCCCCTTGATAACAACCAAGGAGAATAAACAGAATCTTAATTAAAATCAGATATGGGAGCACTCCTCAAACAGGAAAACGCATCACTTTCACCTTTCTGTCTGAAGAGATCTTTCAGTAAAACAAATCTGTCATTTGTCATCAAATCCTGACGTTTCTGAATTAGCATTACAGTCGTATTTCGTCAACCATTTTCAAAATGTGCTCTTTGAGTGACATTTACTGTATCCATGAAATGTATTGTTGCTGTTTAGCTAGGTGACATATTAGCGCTGTTATTATTAGCAATATTTGCATATTTCTGATTGTGGGTTCCTCAGGTCCTTGCAGATGCCGTCTCTCATTTAGTTGTGGATAAGTTCAGCGAGCTGACAGACAACTTCACGTCTCCACATGCACGGCGGAAAGTCCTGGCGGGTGTTGTCATGACAACCGGTAAGCACAATACATACTTCTGAATGCTGATCCATGAAAAAAAAACATCCTATTAGGGTAAATTACATCATCTATTTTATCAGGTAAGGATGTGATGGATGCTCAGGTGATTTGTGTGACGACGGGAACCAAGTGTATAAATGGAGAGTACATGAGCGATCGAGGACTGGCCCTTAACGACTGCCATGCTGAGATCATCGCACGCCGCTCACTCATTAGATACCTGTACAATCAGCTGGAATACTTCCTCAGGTATAATTTACTACTACTAATATGGTTATATTATAGTAGTTGTGAGAATACAGTACTGTGTAATAGTCGTCTGTTTTATAGCCATTAGGAATTGACATCCTAGCCAGTGTATATGGAAAATTATTTTTGGATACATTCTCACTGGCCCATTAGCATGGACTGATATGGACATGGCTGTGTGTGTGTAATTGATTAGACATGACCTTTTTATTCACTGTGAAATAATAAATGACAGATTTGACGACATGGGTGTCAGGCTAAGGACCCATTTTCAATTATAGACATTTCAAGTCCCTCTTTAATGGTCTTTGTTGACATCATAGATCACACAAGTGTGTGTGTGTATTTTCTCTGTAGCGACAGCGCTGAAGAACATGAGAAATCCATATTCAGATGGTGCAGTGAACATGGCTACCGGCTAAAAGACGATATTCAATTCCATCTGTATATCAGCACGTCGCCCTGTGGAGACGCCCGGATCTTCTCCCCTCATGAGGCTGGTGCCGAGGGTATGTAAATTTTGTATGATGGATGGATGTGGATTTGCACATTTTGTTGTTGTATGAAACAACAAAATATAGACGAATAAAAGGTAGCAAACAAAATTTTAGCTCTTTCTTTGTAGACCAGGGTGACCGACATCCAAACCGCAAGGCCCGTGGACAACTGCGAACCAAGATTGAGTCTGGAGAAGGAACGATACCTGTTCGTACGAGTAACACCATTCAGACTTGGGATGGAGTCCTGCAGGGAGAACGACTGCTAACCATGTCATGTAGTGACAAAATTGCCAGGTATGATGCCATTAAAAAAGGACTTAAGTGGAAACACACATTAACACAGTGCTTCAATAAAGTACTAGTACTGTAATTTGTCTCTGAAAATTTATTTGATTTAAAGTGGATGTTAAAGTTACATTTGCAACCCATTTTTTAACAATGAAATAGAGCAGGGCTTGTTTTTGTCCACCAGGTATGCACAGTTTATGTACAAATAGCTGTAGCTTTGGTTCATATAAACTGAAATAGGGCTGAGCAATATGATGATATTTATACTAATTTATACTAATTTTACTAATTTATACTAATTTACTAGAACTTCTATGTTAAGTTGCTTTGACACAATGTACATTGTAAAAACGCTATATAAATAAAGATGAACTGAATTGAATATTGTGCTCTATCGTTTATTTAGTGGTGTCACAAAATACACTGTTTACTGTAATACATGTTCATAATTTATATAAGCACAATATTGCATGCCTTATACAGTGATATAGACAGAAAAGTGGATATTAGCATCATGAGAAAGTTGCAATCTTGAAAGTACAATGTTTACATTTTGCATTTAATCTAGGATGGACCTGTAGTCATTAGTTTTTTTAGAAGTGTTTTGTGGATTATAAATATTTATTTTATATTCCTACTTTTTTAATCAAACATTTGCCCTGAAGTTCTAAATAAAGTGAGAAATCTGATTGCATTAAAATGAGTAGATTTCTGAATATATATGTCCTTTACATGTGGTAAATATATATAAACTATAAATTTTATATATATCGTAAAATACATCATTGTCAGAAAGGAGATGATTTGAATCGTGATATGAGATTTTTGTCATATCACCCAGCCCTATACTGGAAAAAAACTCCCGTCATCAGTCGAGCCACTTACATAGCGACACTATCTTTGATCTGCTTAATTTTGAACAATTTCTGTGACTGTCTCTTTTTTTTATTGCGCCCCCCACCAATTTTAACGAATCCCTCTCATTACCATTCCATCGCCTGCATCCAGCAGCACTTAGAAAGCAGCTGATTGGCTGTCTTCTTGGCTCTAAACCCCCAATCACTTCAGATCTCTCCAGAGCAGGGGGCTCCCTGGAGCCAGGGCACTGGGCCCCTGATTAGGGCTCTGATTATGACTTCCAAAAAACAGCTGTCCAGCTGAGGGAAGCCTGCTGCCGCAAACACATCCGCATGCCTCGCAAACACATCCGCATGCCTCATATTGGATGCCAAGAAACCCTCTCCAGTTAAATGCGGTCGTTATCATCCAGCTGTGAGCCGTGGCTTTTCAAGAGCTCAGATCTCATGCATAACCTTTGGAAAAAAAACTCATTCTGAAGGCCTCTGAGAAATTGCAGTGATTGAGATTATAGGCCCCAGGTGTTATTTTTCAGATAATTTCAATAGTTCCTGTAAATACGACTCTGTGCGGGTGTGCTCTCTTGACATCAGGATGTTGTTTCATTCCTTCGTGAAACGGTACGGCTTTTTCACTGACATAAGAATCATGCTGTATGTCCACAGGGGGGTGATTCCACTTTGTGCTGCTTGCAGCTAACGATTTAAAAGCTTCCTTCCTTCAACGGTGAACAAGTTTTACCAGGTGCACACCTGTACTTTTCAGTAACTCAGTTCTCTTTCTCCCTTTGCAGATGGAACGTGATCGGAGTACAGGGATCTCTTCTGAGTTACTTCACTGAACCCATCTATTTCTCCAGTTTAATTCTGGGAAGTCTGTATCATGCCGACCATCTTTCCAGAGCCATGTACCAGCGCATCGCAGACATGGACGATATTCCCCCGCCATTCACTATCAACAGACCACTTCTTAGCGGTAACTCCTCTTGAAAAAATGAATTTGTGATTGTATCAATTTTCTCAACACAAATAGAAAGCTGATATGTGACAATACATGCAAATTACATATAAGGCATAGTAGTTCATAGTTATAAATATAAACATATAAAAACCTATAACATATAAAAATGTCATATACGTCAAAATAGTGCAAAAATAAACATTTTAACTATTGGAATTACAAATATGTACGTATATGTTCAAATATATTAGCTATAATTTAAAATGTGTGTTCATATGTGGCTGTATATATACACATGTTGGCAATATTTTGAAATATATGTTGCACATATGACATATGAATATATATATATATATACAAATATGAACTTGTATGTCATATATGTAATTTGCACATCTATTCATATATCAGATTTCTACATATATAGGAACTCTTTGCCCAACCATTTTTGTTTTTTCTTTCCTCTGCAGGTATCAGTAACACAGAAGCAAGGCAACCTGGGAAAGCTCCCAATTTCAGTGTCAACTGGACAGTAGGAGACCAGGGGTTGGAGATCATTAACGCCACCACAGGAAAAGATGACCTCGGAAGACAGTCGCAACTTTGCAAACACGCCCTTTACAGTCGCTGGGTCTGTCTACATGCAAAGGTAAAACATTTTTGTTAAGGTTGATTTTAATGGATAAATGACATCTAAGGTTTCATTTTCAGTTACTTGGTGTATTAAATTTCAAATATATTGGTTTACCTCTCTCAGCTCAGTGAGACTCTACGGATCCGAGGATCTCGGCCTGGCTCCTACCACGAGGCAAAACAAGGGGCGGTCGAGTATCATGAGGCGAAACAGACTCTTTTCAAAGCTTTCTACAAAGCAGGACTGGGAGCATGGGTGGAAAAACCCATTGAACAAGACCAGTTTTCCCTTACCCCTTAAGATAAACTGAGAGAAAGGGAACAACAGATCTTTTGTACATTTACATGGAATGCAAGGTTTTAATCTAACCTCCACACACTTTTTTTGTCTCTGTTATTATTGCAAGTCATTTGGTTTCTTTTATCTGTCAAAAACATGATTGTGTTCATTTAAAAAAATGACTTGGTTACAAAGAATCCAACTGGACATTTGGCACAGGATAAAACGTGGACAACATGTGATAAATGAACCCACAAAGGTGTTTTGCAAAAATAATTACACTGACTATAATGCTGGCATAAATTTTGACCTCAGATTATAGTAATTATTTTCCATAATTTTAATTCTTATGTCTATATTATTATATATGATTTCAAGCAGCTGTTCCTACTGTAGTGTGATGTCCAGCTGTATAAGGTGGCAGGTCACTGCCTTCACTTCCACCATTATCCCATATAATGTGTAACTTTCTATTTGCGTAAAGTTGAGCTCTGCCAAAGTCCCTTTAAGGCAAGTCATTTCACTTGGCGGCCATCTTTGAAACGCCTCTCAGGCATGCAAGCTGCTATCTCTTTGAATGGGGAAACGTCAAATTCTTCAACCCTGTTGCCAAACTTTTAACAATTAAGTTTCATATTTGGAATCACCAAGAAAATTTAACAGCAACTGTCTTATAAATGTAGTTTCTAAACATTAAAATCATGACAAAGAATTGCATTTTTTCAGGTTGCCCAAACTGAAGGGAACACATTCATGACACTTAATGACTGTGTCTCGCGTTCGTTTCATACAGATTACAAAACCAGTGACCATTTTGTTTTCTCATGTTTGTGAGAAAAGTAATTGCTGAGATTCCAACGCATTTGCCGACCCCAGAGTATTTATAAACATACGTCGTAAAAACACGCGTCTGAATAGAGCCCCTTCTCCGGAGAATCATTATAGTGTGTTCACACCAGACATGAATGAAGCATCAAGCGCTAGTGATTTACATGTTAAGTCAATGCAAAGACGCAAATAGACATCCTGCGTTTTGAACGTTTTTGCTTAACACGTGAATCGCTTGAGTTGGAAAATCTAAACTTTAGCGGACATTCGCGCTGCATTAACCATTCAAGAGCTTGCTGTAGTATGGGCGTGATTATGACGTAGTGCCTGCAGTTGGTGTCCCGAGGGGAAATCCTGCTGCCAACACCGGACAACAGCTCATCAAACTGGGCTCGGCTCAGTCGGATGCACCGCTAAAAGCTTCCATCATCCAGGTATAGTTTCTGGAGGAGTTTATGAACTCCAGAGCTGGGTGCACCGCTGAAAGGATCTAGTGGACTCGGCGCTGAACAAATATACACTGTTTTTCAGCCTTCCTAAAGCACATAAAGCACAGCTACTCTCTCAATAAAATCCATGCGTCACTGGGCACACAGAAGCCGAATTTGTGAATTTGACGAGCTAATGAAGCGAATTTGACACGTGAATAAAGCGAGTATATTCAAAATGTTCACACATCGATGTACACGCGAATAGTGCGATTTAAGTCACATCTGGTGTGAATACCCCATTAGTCTATAGTGATCAATGATTGGCTCCTTTAGAAAGCGGGGCTTTGTCAACACCAATAGCCTATTAGTTAGTGTGTCAATACATAACACTGAGGTGCTTACGGCGACCTGAGTTCGATTCCCAGCTGATTCCGATCCATCCCCTCTCTCTCTGCTCTCAATTCTTTTCTTCTGTCCTATTAAAAAAAAGAAAGAAAAAAAAACGTAAAAAAAAAAAGGGCAGGGCTTCCTTCGCTAGAGTGGCCATATTGACCCTTGGCTTTTTCCCCAGCAATCCTAATGGACTTTTAAATAAGTTTGCTGCTTTAGAGTAAAAAACTATATAATATCTCCATAAGTTTTTCAGTCTTGCAAACCTTAATCTCACCAAATTCTCAGCAGGACATTTTCTCCTAGGACAGGAAACAAACCAGTCTATATTACGGTTGTTTTAACCCTACAGCTAGGTTGCACAATTATACGCAAAATTGTGAAAATAACTAGGAATGTGCAATACAAAATGTATGTGTTGATACTGATAGCTGATATATGATCAGGAAGTTGTAAACCAGAGGAGAGTTTTAATTTTTTTAATTTTTGTTAATGTTAGATATAGGAATGCCTTTTGGGGGCACTAAATTAGCCTCTGCGTCTGAGTAGGGTCTACTGTCGGCCAGCTTATGCCACTTCAGAGTTCCTACTGGCTGTGTGAATGCAGCCAGGAAAATGGCCCTAGGAGAAATTTAGTTCCCAGCTGACTGGCCTAGTGGCTAGTTCCTGTAATTGAGTTCCTATAACTGGTGCAAAGGCTCCATATTTTTCAAACACCTTTATATTTATAAAATAATAAAATAAAATTGCAGTTTAATCCTTTTGTACCCTACTGGATCTTTTCAACATTTAGCGAACTTAAAGTGCTTTATGAAATCAACTGCAATTACGAAAAAGTGCTATTAATTAACAAGCCAGCAAGGTTTAATTCACTGCATGAGTTTTGTAGCTTTAGATTTTTCCACTTCTGTTTTGACTGACAGGACATAAATGGCTGTTTAAATAATGAATTGTTGTCTAATAACTATAATCAGATATATCAGACAGCCGGTACAATTGATTAAATAATATTTGAGTAGCTAAAATTAATCCAACAAAGTAATCTGAAAGGCTCAACCAAGCAATTGGGTTACAACGAAACAATCCAGCACGTTTTAGAATTTTGAACTTGTAAATGCATTTTTATGTATGTTTGTTCTTCTTTTTTTTGGTCTACTCCTCATTTACACGTAAATGTAATTTTTTATTTTGTTTTCTGCTTGAATTGATTACTTTGTTTCCCATTTAAATGTTAAGAATGTGATGCCGATTTTACTAGAACACAATAAAGACTATTTGACACCAAACACTGCATTAATCGAAATCAGATCGTGGATTTCAGTAAATCACTTCAGATTTTGTATCACCTCGGTTTTTACCTGAATTGTTGTTTTTTTGTGGATTTGTGTTCTTGTTAGTGGCTGACCGAAATGGGATTTTTAATGGCAGAAACTGATTTTGAGAAATCAATCTGGCCAGTATCATCGATATAATAATTCCTTACATTTATATAGCACTTTTCTAGACACTCAAAGCGCTTTACACAATGGGGGGGGGGGGATCTTCTCATCCACCACCAGTGTGCAGCATCCACCTGGATGATGCGACGGCAGCCATATTGCGCCAGACCGCACACCACACACCAGCTGATTGGTGGAGAGGAGACAGTGATGAAGCCAATTATGATATGATATCGGTTATGATATGATATCATATATCGGTTGACCACTAGTTCTTGTTTGTATGTGTCCATGAAGTAGCGTGTCATTTGTCATTTTATCATTGAGAAAGGGGTTCAAAGCGGTGGTATAACTTTACATAGGGTTTCTACCCAACAATCAATGCTGCGTTACATCACCAACGTTTGTCCTCTGAGGACTGAGAGTAACATTTGGGACCAGGCCTTTGGTTTTTACATTTTTTTTGTTGTTGTTGGGCTTTGTTTGTCTCTGCTTGGCAGAAGAACTAGGATCACTGAGCTCAACCTAGTTATGTCGATACAAGAACTTCTGGAAAATTCCCACGATGCCACTTGTGTTCTCCAATTCAGGATGCTCTTTGTTGTCTGATCTAAAGTCTCGCATGAATTCGGTTTGAACTGATTCTGCCGGGCCGGAATCAGAAGTTGCTTTAAGCGCTGCATCCAAGCACTGCATGAGTTTAAAGAAAGTATAAAGGGACAAGGCTGTATTGTATGAAAATAAAACGGTCACACAGTCTTTGGCTTTTTTTATTCTCTTTCACTTTGGTCTGACTATCTGCTCTGTCGAGTCTGCAATGGGTTTCTCTTATAATCCTGAAAGCTGTGCTTGATTTCCAATAAATACTATTGTGCGCATTAGTAGCAGCTTTCGAAAGTTTTTTAAATTCCCAAACAATTTAATAGACTTGGAGAGGGATTAAAAACACATTATCAGTGCTCTGTGCATTCGTAGAACAAAAGAGGTTCAAGTGGATTCTTTTCCGCAATGCTAATTCTACTAAATTATGACCTTTTGTTTACCCGCAGTAGCGCCGGGCAAAATGAAGCGATTAGCGGTGTGGTAATCGCAGTGACTAGAGTGAAATTGTGTTTATCTGAGGCAGCAGGCTCGTTGTGCCGGATTGGTCTTTGAACAATGGCACTTTCGGCTGAAGTGCTTTTTATCTGTGACTGCTTTAATTCACATTCTGGAGCGTTTTTCCCGCTTTTTACATTAGCATTTATCAGTTTTGAGGGATGAAGTCTTTATTTCTCTCAAGAATGCAAGAAATCCTTAAACATGTTTGTATTCTGTTGCGTGTGTGTGTGTGTGTGCGTGCGTGCGTGTGTGTTTATAGGCTTAAGACATATTTTAATGACACCCCCCCCCAAAAAAACATTTATAATGGATTTTTACACATTTACTGAAAAATGTATTATTTTAAAATTAAAATAAAAAACGTTTTCTGAAATATTTAATAATAATCCTAATTTAATTAATAATATACTAAAATGACAAATCATAGGAAATAATATTTAAAAAATATTTTCTTCACCTTTACATGTCTACTTAACTACATGTATATATATAAATGACATTTACTAAAATATACATATTATTTTAAAATATTACGTACGTTCATACGTTTATGAATATGTAATAATGACATCAATTTCTGAAATATTTTCAGTACTTGAAAATAGTAAACTCATATCGGCTATAAAGCAATTATCAAAGAAAAAATATCAATAGTATGTTAATAAAGTTTATTTAAATAAATTAAATGAAATATTAAAATGTTAAATATTAAAAATAAAAATGTTTACATTCATTGGAAAATACATTCATTCATTTTCTTTTCGGCTTAGTCCCTTTATTAATCTGGGGTCGCCACAGCGGAATGAACCGCCAACTTATCCAGCATATGTTTTACGCAGCGGATGCCCTTCCAGCCGCAACCCAAATCAAATTGAATCAAATGAAATGGCACATAAATCCATCTTCAGCTTGTCTTTTGAAACATTTTTCTGATTATGTTGATTGTTTGATTATGCTTATACTGATTATTATATCTAGATATCTATTTATCTTTATAAAAAATATATAGCTACATATTTTTCTTAGAATTTGTATGCATAATATTTGTCTTTTGCGGTGGCATTAAATATTAAATGCAGAACTTTGTAGGGTTGTGTCCAAAATATATATATATATATAAGGTATTTATACAAAGGTATTTTAGCATTGAATAAACAATGAACTAGCTGAAGGTTAGACAGAGACGTTTCTTTCTCTCATTCGTTTGAAAGTACAAAAATGGTTTGTGATAATCCATGCAGACATGTGGCTTCCCTCTCGCAGCAGTCCCATTTCTACCCATGGTGCACTGGGAGCATGTGGGTTCAGTCCATATCAGCTCTCCACACCTGTACAAGGTGAGAGAGTGTACAGATAATCCCGGCACGGATTTGCCTCATCTCTGCGCTTCACAGAAACCTGAACAAACAAAATAAAGTAACCTTATCGGCCATCAAAACTTTAAAAAACTTCCAGCATCTGCCGGCACCATCTTTAACTTCAGAGAACTTCCAGAGCAAGAAGAAGAAAGCTCCCATCCGTCGTGCGAACCATGGATGTGTTTACGGTTTACGGACGAAACGAGAGATTTGCAGATGATTTTTAGAGTTCGATCAGACTCAAGGTGAGGCAGGATTAGCGTCGGACGCCTTTCATGGCTTCCAGCTTCAACCTTTATCTGCAAATTGCCTTTCAGGAGGTGAAGTGTGTAAAAACAGAAAAGCGTGGCTCTTTCTGCCCTTGTCATTGAAGTCACAGAGGTGCGTCTCACTCCACTTAAACTGTTTTTGTTGAGCGTAATTTCGAGGCATTGTGCGTGAAGCACAACATGTTGGTTGTTTTGGTCGCTTCAAATTGGGAAAGTGAGATAAGATGATTTGAAGTGTGGAGGAAAAAAGAACATAAGGAGCTTTACCGCAGTCAAGTGAGCCGCCATATGAGAACAACCGGTCAAGCTAGCCGCCTCCTGTATTTTAATGCACTTCTGTTTGAGGAATTACGGTACAGAAGCAAGAGTCAGCCAAAAACCTTACAAAGACATATATTTCAGCGGTTATTGGTTAAATGTGTCTGGTAACAAGAGAAATACATCAATTAAAATCAAAATATATTATATATTTTATATATTTTTAAATAAATATGAAAATATATAACATTGAAATATATTTTATTGCAGAGTTTTGGAGTTTTGCAAAAGTCTGCCAAAAGTAATTTATAACACTGATCAAATTCATGCTTTTTTTCCACTGATATTAATAATTTCTTAAGAGTTCACATGACGTTTATGCCAATTTACAAGGCAAAAAAATGAAGTCTGCAAAAACACATCTGTTTTTTCTACTGCTATTGCTAAAAATTCTGCCATAGTTGACATGAAATATTCAATTAATTGTAATTCAGGATGACTTTGACTCAATTTCCATGCCAAAGTTCATTGGCATTTACAGCTGAATTTGGCAGAAAAATGAAGGCAAAGTCTGCAAGAGTACAATACATCACTGATCATCTTCTGCTTTTTCTACCTGTACTATTAAAATTCTGTTAGAGTTGACAAAAAATATCTAATCAATTCTAATTCAGTATGCCCCTGACTCTCTCCATGCCAACATTCTTTGTGATTTACAGCTGAATTTTGCAGAAAAATAAAGATAAAGTATGCAAAAATATTACATCACTGATCATTTATTGCTTTTTCTACTGCTATAATTAAAATTCCGTCAGAGTTGACATTAAATATTTAATGAATTCTAATTCAGGATGACCTTGACTCTTTCCATGCCAACTTTCACTGGCATTTACAGCTGAATTTGGAAGAAAAATAAGGATAAAGTCTGCAAAAGTACTTTATATCACTGATCCATCTCATGCTTTCTAGCTGTGCTATTATAATTCTTTTAGAGTTGACATACAATTTTCAATAAATTCTCATTCAGGATGACATTGACTCTTTCCATGGCATTTTTCATTGGGATTTAAAGCACAATGTAGCAGAATAATAAAGATAAAGTATGCAAAACTACATTACATCACTGATCCTTTCTTGCTTTTTCTACAGCTATTATTAAAATTCCTTCAGAGTTGACATGAAATATTTAATGAAT
>CAIGQV010007757.1:15593566-15631666 GCA_903798115.1 Danio jaintianensis
ATATATATATATATATATATATATATATATATATATATATTGAACAATATTTCAAAATATTACAAAAATTGTTTACAATTCTTTTTCAACTATTAGAAATTACAAATATACACATGTAAATGTTTAAATATATTAAGTAAAATTTTATAGACAGTGTATGTTTATGTTTGGCCATATATTATAGTTCTGTATGTCCAGAAAAAAAAAATTAATCACCATAATCACAATTATTTCTTAGACAATTATTTGTAAGCCAAATTTTATAATTGTGACAGCCCTAGTAAAAAACCATTTCTAAAAATATAAAATGTAGGTTAGCTTGATTTAAATAGCATAACAGAATGTTGGCTTTTTCAAGCAAACATAATAACAAAAAAAACCTCTAAACTTATTTATAGCATATATAATTATATTTAAAACGATAATAATTCTTTTATTTGCCATTAGGAATGTTTCTCAGTAGGAGCTAATCTACTAAAATAATTCAAAATTACATAAGACAAATACGAGAAAAATCTCATTTAAAAAAACAACCAAATAGTATAAAACATCAGATAAAATGAAAATGCATGAACAGTAATATGACTTTGAAATAGATTTCGGATGTTAACATACAGTGTGTTTATTGGTTGTTTTTTTCAGGATGTTTGTAAGGAACTCGATGTGCAAAATATCAATCATCTCATTTCTACAGTGAAAGTTCAACGCAATCAGGCTGAATCTGCCACCAGACTGCAGAAGGTGAACTTTCTTTCATTTTCACTTTAGTATATATCCTAGTTTTTATTCGAAGTGATAATAAAAACAAAATGTATTTGTGTAAAAAAAAAAGAAAAGTAATTTGATTGAAGCCCTTAAATATTTTATGCTAAATATCTTACTTTTTTTAACATAATTTTTAAAATAAGATGCTAATATTCCATTCACAATGTAAACAATGCATTTCTGACTTGGCAGGTTCTGTATGACATCACTGCCGTCCTGACCAATCACAGAGCTCCGCTGTGTTTGCTGAGGCAGCGAGTTCAGTCCAATCTAGAGTTCAATCGGGAGGCAGAGTTTGACACGATTGTTCCTTCTCTGGAGGTCTGGAGCCAACAACTGACCTCTCTATCTGTGAGTAAAACATGCTTAATCTCCTGGTTATTGCTGTGTGATATTTATTGTCGAAGATAATAATATGATTTATTTTTTATTTTTTTATTATTATTATTATTATTGTGTGGCAGCTGACGTTTTTGAGTATTTCAGTCAATTTGTAATAAACACTAGTCAACTAAAATACCACTGCTGCTTGTTGAAACCATTTTTTAAAATATAGTTTAACAAAATATACATTCAAATTACTGTCACGTTAATGTTGCATATTAGATGATATTATTTAATTTGACAAATTCCCATGGTCGGCTGATGTTTAAATTAACAATAAATTAATCAATGAATTTTTTAATCCATCCAGGATTTTACAAAAAAAATGTGACTAAAATGACAGATTTTGTGGCAAGTTTTCACAAGTTTTGCGGCATATCTTTTATTGTTTTGCTGTGAAAATATACACAGATTTACACATCTTAACTCATTATAAATTTTTTGACCTTGGGAACCATTGATCTCTGTAATTTATACAAATATATAATATAATATAGATGCCTGCTGTATAATATTTGAAAGTGAAACCAATTGTTTGAAAATAATTGCTAAGTCTATTTGCAAATGCTTTAAGGTTTTTGAATGTAAAACTATGCTGACTTTTAACAGAATTTAAATCTGCGGCAATTTAAAAAAATTACAAGCTTCGAACATTTGCTTGATTTTGTGTTCAATTCAGACCCTCCAGGATTTCACAATTGCTGATTGTTAACCTTAATAATGCAAGATTGACTTTCATGGTATTTTATGTTTCTATTATGGTCTAATCCCTGCTTTTCCTGAACATTCTTCAGAATATCTTGTTTTGTGTCCAGCAGAAGAAAGTAATTCATAAAAGTTTAGAACCACTTGAGTGAATAAATGATGTAGAAACTTTCATTTTTGGGTGAACTTCTATCCCTTTAACCATCAATAAGGTGTAGCGATTTAAAGGATTATCAACAATTAGTCATTTTTGTCCTCATTTTGAAGTAGATTTGTTTGGTTTTCTAGGATCTTCATCATGCCTTAATCAATCTACAGAAGAGGTTGTTGCCTTTACAGCCAGAAAGTGGCTCAAACCCGCCTTCAGATTCAGTACGAGTTGAAGACCTGATGTTGATCGTCGACACACTGCTGGATGAAACCCAACCAGACGACAAGGTGCTTCTTCTTAATGCCACTTTCAGCTTTCTGCACCAAGGTTATTGTAGTAAACTTTTAGTCAAAAAACATTTTCATTAATTAAAATAAATTTTGAAATGCACAATAAATGAAAAATGTAATAAAACTAATAGTCAATGAAAAACAAACTGAAATAAAATAATAATTAGCAAAAATAATATTTTTTTAGAATTCACAAGCGTGCTTTTACAGAAAAACACATCAGTCAAGTGCATGATTATATACAGAAACCACTTATGAATATAAAATATAAAACCTGTTCTAACTTTTCTTTATTTGCCAAAACATGTAAACAAGGCATATTATCCTTATATATATATATATATATATATATATATGAGATCTTTAATATGAAGAATATTGCCTTAAGTCTTTGTAATTATGACTTTTAAGTTGGACTTGTATTCGTTTGTTTTTATTTTACGTTTATTAATAAGAGGTATGTAAGCTGTGCAAACACTAAGCTTTGCTCTGGTCTTCACTGGACATGCTCAGTTAACTCTGCTAAACTATAATTGCTAAAACTGAAACTAAAACTAAATATATAAAAACTAAATAGAGATGTGTTCATAAAATAAAAACTACACTAAAACTAGGGCTGGGCGATTAATTGAATTGAAATCACAAACGTGACTGAGATTGTTATGCACATTTTCTCAATGAAGTACGGTGTTATTTGTAGTAAATCTGCCAGCGGGCGCTCTCGCAAAAACCCACAAACCTGTCTGAATGCACATGAAGAAACCGGAAATCCCCTGGGGAAAATATCGGCTGCTGAATAAACACAAGATTAAACTGCTTTCATTGATTCAGCGTGACTAATAAACACACGTCTTTGGAATAGTCTCAAAGAAGGATTTCTTTCAAACACTCGACTGTAGTTTTGAGGTGAGTTTGGAGCAAAAACACGTTATTATATGTTGTAATTTCACATCCTGCTTTTACAGCAGTAAGGTTAGGTGATTGAGAAGTGACGCAAACAGCTGTCATCATCGCAAAATTATTATCATGGGGGAAAGTTGGTTTTATAGTCGCACATTCGGACTTTCTCCTCAATATAATTTCTTTGCAAATTCTAAACAGGGAAATCACATTAGCAGCCAATGACTATCAAAATACATTGTCCACAGTCAATTAAGTAGTGCTAGTGTCGATTTGAAGATGATAGTTGTTGCTACATGCAGTTGTTGCAAGTAAACAATATATGGGGACCGTGTCACCAGTTTTCACTGTTCAAAAATGAACGAATGTGCGAATGTAAAACTTTATATTCTTATAACTTTACCTCAATGTTATTATCACAATGTCATTTGCGACCGTTTGAACCGAATTCGCGAATTTAAACGGTTTTTTTTATATAGCTTATCAGCGAACTATGACTCGGTGTGGTAAACTCTGCTCCATGCTAACCCAGCGGGGTAAAGTTGGTTTTATATTCGCACATTCGGACATTCTCTTTAATAATATATATTTTTTTTATATTGCAATTCTACATAGGGAAGTCATATTATCAGCCAATGACTATCAAAGTACAGCATTGTTGACAGTCAGTTAAATATTGCTAATGTTGGTTTGAAGTCATTCTTACATGCGATTTCAGACACAATATTTAAAGTATCGTGGTAAACAATATAGGGACCGTTAAAATGAACGAATATGAGTGAATATAAAATCAACTTTACCTCAATACCCACATGCTGGAGGTTTACTAAAATCGGCTTTACTGACAAAATGCGCATGCAAAATCGCCTTAAGTCACAGCAAAACTAAAACTAACAAACCGAAATTAAACGAAACTGAAATTTACAGCAAGTTCAAAAATGGTATCAAAATAAAAACTAATTTAAAAATGTAAAACTGTAGTAACATTTTTTGCACTCCGTAACCCATGAGCTGATAATGTTGACGCTGTCCTTCAGGTTTTGCGGAGTCCCACCAGACACACACTGGAGTCTATAGTCGCACACTTCCAGAAACTCTTCGATGTGCCGTCGCTGACAGGAATCTACCCTCGCATGACTGAGCTCTATAGCAAACTGGGGGAGATGAACAACGCCATGAGGAACCTTCGAGACCTCCTGGACTTGGGTATGGCAATTTTCAGTCACACTTACATTTTAAGGTTAAATTCCCGCGATTACGAAATATAACTGTTTACATAACATAACTATTAATGAGCAGCAAATTAGAAGCTTAATTAGCTAAAACTCATAGTTAATAGTTAAGTTAGTAGTTGGTTTTAGGTGTTGGTTGGGATTTGAGATGTAGAATAAGATCATGCAGAATATGTACTTTATTTGTATCCAGTATCTTAGTTATAGGCAGGTAGTAAGCCTTTGTATAACAATGACAAGTGTATTGTAGAAATAAAAAAAGATAGTTATTAGTGAAAATTGGGTCTTACACTAATGTGTTTCCTTTTTTTCATGCGCCTTTCCATTTTTTAAAAATTTTTAGCGTTTTTTTATGTAAAAAAACATGCAGAATACATTGAAATCTACAGATGCTAATTGATAAAGTGTGACAATTACAATATATATTTCTGAAGGTCGTTTTAGGGATGTACTGATATATCTGCCTCCAATATTGGATTAAAAAGTATATCAAAAAGGATTAAAAAGCTATCAGTAATAATATTAAAATATCAATGGTTAATAAATTACACAGAGGAAATGAGCTGCACATCTTTGGAATAATCAGTATGTCTGAGTACAAATCTATAAATATTTGTAAAAAAAAAAATGAAATTTTCCATACAAAATATTAGATCGGAGTCTCATATGTACAAAATGTCAGATGTGCATTAATTTTGGCAAAAATGTCTTGGGCATTAAAAAAAAATTGTATCTTTAATGTCTTCTGTTATATGTCAAATAAGAGTTACTGTTGTTAAAAGAAATATTGAATATCAAAAATCATCTTTACAAAAAACAAACTAGCCAATACTTCATGCAACCGAGCAATATCAGAGTCAGCCGCTAGTCAAAAAATAAATAAAACAGTATCGACCAGAGACGTGAATCTCAAGTCAGTCTGTATGTTTATTTATTTATTTTTTTTAGCTGATGGATTTGATCATACATAAATTGGCCTTGTACATACAAAATATTATAATAAAAAAAAAATCGACTTATTATAATTTTTCCTGTCTGTTTGGGTATATTCTGAATTACAGAGCAATGAAGAGATTTCCGTATTCCTCCTTTGTAAAAACCTTTGACTGTCAACCTAAAAAATGAACCCAACTTGCCCAATATTCAGATTTTTGCGCTAAAAATAAGTGCAGATTAACAGGTTTTGAAATGATGCCTTATTTGCATATATAAACATCACACTTTAGAAAAGGTTTTTGCAATTATTACTTTAATTAATCAGCTGGGGAAATGCAGAGATCACTATGAGCTGATGTTTTACGCACGCCTCTTCTGCTGTTGTAGATGATAAAGCTCCTGCTAGTGAGGTGGTCAGCAGCGTCTCCAGTGTCGTGTCCCAGTCTGGACGGGAGATCTGCAGTCTTCTGGAAAGCAGCGACATTGACAGGTATGTGCATCTCTTAGCTGGTATATCTGTAAACCTTTGCTATTATGATTCAGTGCACTGACGTTGGCTAATGCTGAGATACCTACATATTTACTTCATGCTTTAAGTTAATATTTGAATCATTCGAACACAGTTAAGGATGTCAATTATTGGTCAAATGAAATCATTTATTATTAGAATTTAGAATTTAAGAATTTTGAAACTAGAATAGCTATATAAAACTTTTTATTCTGTAAACTACTGGTGACATTTTTGGTGAAAAATATAAAAGTAATGTTAAATAGAGACATCTATGGCGAAAAATGTTTATGTATTTATTTATTTTTTGCATAAGATACCAAGAAAGGTGCCATGTTTATATAATTCTTTAGACAACAAAATACCTTTTTCAACTAAAGAATAATCACATTTTCATGTAATATTTTAACATAATTCTCATAAAATGCATTTGATTTCTTTACAACATTTACTAATGTTAAAATTAGTTAGTTTATTAGTCAGTTAATTTAGATTAATCACATTCAAAATAAAGGTTTGTTTTTGACGGGTGTATGTGCGCTGTGTATATTTATTATACACACACAAATGATATATATATTGAAATATCTGTGACATAGTTTTGTTTTTAATTTTATCATATATATATATAATACACACATATATTATGTCAAAACAAACTTTTATTTTGGATGAGATTAACCTTTACCCAGCACCTTTTAATTTACAAATATATATTGTTACGAAAAATATTATTTTGCCCTTTGCATTTTAATAAAAGAAAAAAAGGGTTACTTTACTTTAATTTGTTAAAATGATTACTAAAAATGACTAGCTGTCATGTTAATATAGTCTACTGCTAATGAACGATCATGTATATTTAATACAGTATTCATTGTTAAACCATGTTTTTTATACTACAGTATTAAAGTGAAGAACACTACAGTATTCTGATACATTACATAGTATTGTTAATGAACTGAACTGATATAAAATGTTGCCAACTTGTGTAAATTGACGAAAGCTTTTCCATAGGTTAGATTACAACTTCTTGCTGTATATTGACCTGTATTTTGATGTTGAAATGGATGTCAGCTGACGTTTTTAGTGCTTTTGATGTGGTGATTATGTAAAATTAGTTGTTACTGTTGAGGCTAAAATGTTCACATTTTTCAGAAAACCACCTTAAAATGTAAAGTTTTATTTTATCATGTGTAATTGCTTAAATCTAAATGAAACCATCCTTATCTTCTGGAAAAACATAAGTTCTTATTATTGATAGCATCATCATGAAGCTGAAGGAACATGAGGAATTTTTTCCGGTTTTCCACTCGTTCATGCTGGAGCTTCTGCAAACTCTGGGTGAGAAACAAACTTTATTCATTCAACACAGTCAAAAAATCAGACAAAATGAGCTGAATTCATCACAGTGCAAATGCATTGTGTGCCTTGAAATGAAAAATAATAATAAATTTATAAACGTTCCTCTCTTTCAGACATCCCGACTCTTGATGACGTTTTACCCACAATCCGTTCTCTTAAAGGCTGATGTTTGTAAAGCACCGTGTGGTTTTTAGACCTGACTATTTATTTAAAAACTACTTGATTCTCAGTGTTTGTATTTTATAAATAAATCTTTGCCGACAGCAGCAGTTTGTCATAAAACCTCTCGTATATATTAAGAAACAGTCTTTTTTTTGACATGTGCGATCAGTCTCCGTCCTGCGCGTGTCCTTGCAGTTTCTCCATGATCAGACTGTTTGAAGGTGCGTTAGTGATTAACGTTAGAACAAACGTAGATGTGCCCTTTAAAACATGGCGTATGACCGTACAGGATGCCAGATCCTCGATGTGAAAACCAGCGTGATGCTCAACGTCCTGCTGGAGAATCGAGTCCGGCATCTGAACTGCGAAAAACTGAGCGAAAAAACAAAACACTGTTGGTTAAAATGAGTTCAAAAGTAACTTAATTACTTACCCACTGAAAAAATGTAATTAAAGTATTACTATAAGTAAATTAAGGCTTTTCATTTTAGGTCTTGTTTTGATGCAAATAGTAAATAAATTTTGTAAATAGTATTGATTAAAGTAATTTGAGTCCTTATTAAGTAACTTCAGACTTGGTAATTAGAAAAGTAAGCTAGATGCAATTAATAATGAATGACTTTTGTGATTTAACTGGTGATTGATGAAAACATAAAACAAGCTAGGTGCAAACTGGGCTAAAGCAAAAAAAAACAAATCTGTTTTAGACCTTATACCTGTATTTAGTGTCGTCTACTTGTGATCAGACTGACAAACACAATTTAAAATCTAATGTAAAAGGGTTAAAAGTGGACAAACTCAAAACTATTTCTATTGTGTTTACATGTATTTAGTGTTGCTCAGATTTAATAAAACAGATCAAAACATCAAGTGTAAACAGGGACAATAAGGTTTTTTTTGTTTTTGTCAATCTGATGAAGTAGACAACACCGAACATGCTAATACTAGATTTAAACAAGGCAGAAATGGACAAAATCAAAATGATCTGTTTACACCAGTATTTAGCATTGTCCACTTGTGCTCAGATTGACAAACATTCATGGTCCTGTTTACACCTTATATTAACATGTGTATTTTTTTTACTCTCGCTGGACTGAGGTAAAGGTGTACTTACAGCTTTTCCTGACAGTGGATTGATGAAATCGGCCCAGTATCCTCCTCTCCACAGTGTGAAGCAGATTTCTTTAGCACCCCTCACAAACTGCAATAGATTCAAGAGGAGAGATGATTTATAGCAGAAGTTGTAGAATTGCCCAAAATAGTTTTTTTTTTTTTTTTTTTTAAACTTAATTAACAATTCAGCAAAAACAAATTAAATTGACCACTGACATTTATTTGATTATAAAAGAATTAAAAATGTGCTCTTCTTTTGAACTTTTTAGATTTAAAGGGATAGTACACATACAAAAAAATGTAAATGACCTAATAATTTATTCTAATGTGGGTTTAAATCATTAAGTTGGTTTCTCCTGGTTTTTTTTAAAAAGAAGATCATTTGAAGAATGCTGGCACCCACTGACTTTTATAGTAGGAAAAAAGTACTATGGAAGTCAATGGGTGCCAGCAACCAGCATTCTTCAAGTGACCTTCTTTTGTAGGTTTTGAACAAACAAAGGGAGAGTAAATGATGACAGAATTTTCATTTTAGGGTGAACTATCTGCTTAACAAAAATATCAAGCAGCACAACTGTTCAACATTTATAATATTAACATGTTTCTTCATAGAATGATTACAGCAGGATCATGTGACGCTGAAGAATATAATATGTAATGTTGAAGACTCAGCTTTGCATCAGAAATAAAATATTTTAAGTAATTCAAATGAAACATCAATTAAACTATTTCCATATTACCACTTTTACTGTATTTATGACTCTTATGATTAAATAAGTTGAATGATTGTGTAAGCATTTTTAAAGTCATTATTTGATTTTTTTTTTAACATGATTTATGCACTCAGATTTGACATCATTAGTAATGAAAAACAAAAAAGACTGGAATTTAATTTAAATATATATATATATGTGATCTTTCCGTTTCAATTTCATTTAGCATTTTTTTTTAATATGTCTACAGTTTATGCCATGCATCAAGTTAAATGAAATAAAACTTTTTATATGCTTTATTTCAAATAACAAATAATAATGCGTAATAACTAAACATCACTTATTTTCATTTAAGTGGGTGTGTAAATGAACAGAACTATCCCTTTAAAATTCAGCATTAAACTATTTACAAAATCAAACCTAGCACAACATAATCCAACTCACGTTATCTAGTAGTTCCTCCTGATCTCTGGTCAGTTCCTGGTTCTTCTGCGTCACAGTGACCACCGTGATGGGACTCGTGGGCAGAACTGGGAAAAACAGCTCTAACTCTGTCAAAACACAAACATCCGGTTATCAGGAAACACAACACAAATGCCTGCCAGCATTATCTGCAGAGAGAGAGAAGTGAAGATGTACCTTTCTTCAGCAGCTCTGGGCATGAGCGCATTGAACATTCCACATCAGACTGACTGAAGTACAGTTCAGCTTTACTGACCCTCTGCACCGCCACTGACGCTTCCTTACCCTGAAACACACAAAACAACACACTCACTGGAGGATTATTTCAACGAGAGACACTAGTTTTCATTAAAGCTCCTGTCAAAAAGTCGAGGGGAAAAAAAAGTAGCATATATGATCATACCTGTGGAAAAACTCATATGAAGCTAGAGTAAACATCTATTCTTAAAGGAATAGTTCACCCAAAAATGAAAATATCTCCACCATTTACTCATTCAAGTAGTTTTAAACTTGAAAAGAAAAGAAGATATTTTGAAGAATGTTGGAAACCGGCAACTACTGACATCAATAGTAGGAACAAACAATACTATGGACATCAATGGCTGCTGCTTTTCAGCATTCTTCAAAATATCTTTTGTGTTCAACAAAGAAATTAGAAAAACTCGAGTTAGTTAGAGTGAATTAGAATTAGAGTGAGTGATGACAATTGTCATTGTACTGTACATGGGCTTTAATCAATATAAATGCAATCTGTAGATTTATGGTTGTATTTGGAAAAGCTCGCTGCTCCTGACGTGCAAAATACTGGAGAAAATCTGAAATACTGAACTGGACTTTTATTAAAACATCTATGAATTGAACCCATCATCTTCAGGAAAGTTTAGTTGGTCTTATATCTCCCTGTAATGCACATTAAGTACTGAGCTGCTGCTTTCTTTTCAGCACCAAACCAAGGAAACACTGTTATTGCTGCTGTTCTTTCAGCGCCACCTGCTGGAGGAGAGCGATTTTGTATTTTTATTAGTACAGTTTTTGTTTATAAACGTTTTATGTAAGTCAAATGATTATGTTTTTAGTCAAATGATTATGTTTTTAAATTTAATTTGAACAACCAAAAAGACAGTTACTTTTTTTTTATTAAGAATAAATAAATAAACCTGTGTTGGATGTACTGTAATTAAATTACCTTTCTGCTGAAAAAGTCAAGTTACTTTTCATTTTTAGGTCATTTAATTTCAGTTACTTATAATATCAAACACTGTACATAAATTCAACAGTTCTACATAATTCAGCAGAGTAAATGTATTTTTGTTATACAAATATATTTTGCTGAATGATATTTTTCAACTAAACACTGCAAAAGATCCTTTTTTTGGTCTTGTTTCTAGTCCAAATATCTAAAAATTCCTAAATCGAGAAGCAGTTTCTAGATAAACAAAAATATTGTCTTGTTTTATGTGAAAAAGGATCGTTTTGCTTGTCTAGTAAATGCTTCTTGATATAAGAATTGTTAGATATTTGGACTAGACACAAGACAAAAAAAATCTAAGTAAGAAAAGCATTTTTGCAGTGAAGAAAGAGATTTATCATAGCTTAAGAAACAATGAAATGTTTTAGAAAAGTGCTGATGAAATATGATGTCATCACATTAAAGCGGTTGGAGTTTTGATTCAAACATTGATTGATACAGGTGTTCATTATTTTAAACAACTAAAAGGTTCTGTTAGACTCAAATTGAAAGAATTAAGAGTTAATTACTATTGTCTATGCGTCAAGAGTTCAGTAATTCAATTACTTTACATACATAGTAATTAGAAAAGTAATTAAATACAATTTTAATTAGTAATGAATGATTTTTTTGAAGTAACCTACCCAACACTGAATGGAATCAGACACTAATTGGTGCATTATTAATAGTGAACAGGTTAAGTTTTGTTTTGTTTTTTTTACCTGAAACTCGTTGATGAACTGTGCGAGGATGAACTCGTGTCTCTCTGTGAACCGGGCCGCTCATCTGTAACTCTGTGCCCTTGAGGTGACAGTCGAAACCCACGTTCCCCGGCAGCTGAAAGCGCTGGTCTTGAGGACCAAACGGACCCATCGCCTCATCGGGCCACACTGTTCTAGGACCTGCCAGAAAGAGTGTTCTGTTAATGGTTGATTAAAAACTTTGCTATACAACGTCTACTAAATGTCTTCTAGTGTCTTTTTTAAACTGATACTTCCTTCTACATACATACTACAATGACAGAAACTACAGACTTAAACCATTTTTGGTGTTGAAAATGCTAGTGGACTCACTATTTTCGATTATTTTTCAAAAACTTTAAATGAAAGAGGTTTGAATAACAAGGTATTATTCTCTAAAAAAATAATCTGTGTATTTAGGGAAATCTTATCTCGAACCTATTTTTGACTGTCTCCACCTCCTCAATCATACATTCAGCTTGATAATGAAGTATAATTTTCATCTAATTTGTTATTTGTTTACAAAGTTAAACATTTGTTTGAAACGTCTATTTTCTGTAATACTTGTCATTTCAGTAATACTAAAAATACACTGTATGTCTGTCCCTACATTCTGGTCAACTCTTGTTACATCTATTATAAAAAGGCAAAACTATCTTTAAAGTACAGACAGAAAAAACATGTGACCTGCTCTGACGGGAAACACTATAAGGACATATTATCCTTCACTCATTCATTTGTACAAAATATTTAGGCTACACCAATAGTAAATGAATGATATGTCAATATTACTGTGATATTTCAGTGAAATCTTTCTTTCTAAAAACAAGACTATGATGAAGACACAAAGACATGTTGTATCTGGTTTGAGGTTAGCGTCTTGAGCTAAATCACAAAATGCCGGAAAATGCTCAACTTTGTGAATTTTTTGAAAAGGAGGTTAGTGACAATTAGCAACACAATCAAATGTTCCCTATCACAATTTTAAGCATACTCCATTTTACAGTTTAAGGAAATTTTATAGAAAACGTCTGAAATGTACCCGCATTTCTCTCACACACATTATATTGCTACAAATCATTGAAGCTGAGAAAGAAACAATACAGCAAAGGCTATGTAGCTACCATTAGCTTTCTTATGCTTATGTGTTAAAATACTTACAGGGTATCTGCGGGGTCTTAAAAAGTCTTACATTTCAAAAACTACATTTTAGGCCTTAAAAAGTCCTAAATTCACTAAAATATAGTCTTGTAGGTCTTAAACGGGTCTTACTTTTTATTTTGTTTATGTGAAGCTACCCAATCGTTCCAACACACATCCAATCACCAACAGTACATCTCAAAAGTGTTCAGAACTAATGTTATAACAGTCTGTTGTGCATGCATTTAGCTTTTAAAGAGGTTTTTTTAAGTTGTGTTGAAAAACCGTATGTGTACAACTAAGGTCTGCTTGTTTTGACACATTATTTCAAATATGTGGCTAAGAAATAACTCATTTGATTTAAGCCCTTTATATGACTGAAATTTCATTCTTCATGTTCTTACAAAGTCTTAAATTTGACTTGGTGAAACCTGCAGAAACCCTGTATTTTGTCTATGCCTTAATATGGCACAAATACAACCCACACTTACACTTACTCTGAATTGAAACACTTTCATATAGGTAAAAGTCTTCCCAGTTTTAGAGCAAACACTAAAAACAAAACTTTTTTCCAGTGTGAAAAAATAAGTTGCGTCCCAAATTACACACTATGCACACAATCTATATTTTCTATATTCTACATTTCAATCAATATTCTATATTTGTGACGACACTAAATTTATACCCTTCTCAGTTGGCGTTTCTGTAATCTTTGTCATTTCGACTGGGAAACGGTTGAATTTGTGGTTAGTAAAAAAAAAAAAGTGTGTTCCATTTGTGACGACAACTGTGCAGTGTATGAGTTTAGTGTCATCCTAAATGGAACACTAAGCAGAAATTCAACCTTTTCCCAGTCTGTGTCAAACGCTTGCCAAATAAGTGAAATAAATGTCCAAAAAAACTACCAAATAGTACATGTCATGAGTACAACAGCATTCACTATCAGGCGTCGACATAACCACTTACGTTGGAGAGTTTTGTTTGCACAATCCACAAACAATTGCATAAATAAAGTCATCAAACCTCAGTGTCCATGAGCAAAGCTGTGAGCGTTGAGTGATGAAGTGTCCAACATTACACACTTGAATAAACTACTTACTATTACTACAATATATCGTTTTTGCATCGATATCGCAATGTGTGAATCCACAAGTCACATCGCAGGATCTGGAGTCTGGATTATAGTTGACCAGGTAAACATTTCAGAACACATAACAAATTGTGGAGTCATTTCAGTTTAACCATAATAAAGTGAAAGTTTATCAGTTGCTTGTTATCAGTAAGCATTTTGAGTGACTTTAAAGCATTTAGGCACAAGAAATTATTACATTTATGTAGCTTTAACAAAAAATTATTTTATTTAATTATATAATGAAGACTCTACAGCTTCAACAAGTATTCGATTTGGGACGCACCTAAAATCGTATTCACGCACCTGTATTTTGAGACGGTACAGCGATATACGGCTCATCTGATCCAGACGATCCTGCGGCTGAAAACCCTCGAACTGCCAGAATTTTCTGAGCCAAAGAGTGAACGACAGATGAGCGGCTCACCTGCCTGACCCTTCTGCACAACACCTGCATATCACATACAAACACACTCGATTACAACACTGACACAACACACATGAAGAGCTGAAGCAGTGGATCAACACTCACACTCGCCATGATGCTGTACACGACTCCACTACAACTGCAACCTGCAACACACGAACACGCCATTCATTTAATTCAAGCCGTTTGATATTAAAAGACAAACATAATAACAACTGAGGGGCAAGTCACTGCAGGTGAAGAGTGTAAGAAAGTAACTAATAGTTATCAGACTTTATCAGTTGATTGATTACATTGAGAATTATCAGTAAATGTCATGTTCAAATGTGCAATGAATTAATATGATATGCACCAATCTGCATACATTTCAACCGAAAAATAAATACATTTTGACAAAGTGTTTAACATTTTTCCCCTTTCTTTCCTTTTTACATATAGCAATCCTAGTTTTGCTAGATTTGACACCATAAAACATGAAATACTCAACGAGCGTTTAAGATTGTGAGTTGGGATTCAAGGAAATGTTCTAGATTGGTTTAGTTTATATTTTTAGGGAGACCTTTTTCTGTTGAATTAGGAACTTTTTCATGCACTTCTGCCTGTATGGAGTGTGGCGTTCCCCAAGGATCTATTTTGGGCCGGGATCTATTTTCCATTTATATGCTTCCCTTGGCTGCTATCTGCCAGAAGCATAATGTAAGCTATTATTTCTAAGCTAGCTTTATGTGCCTATAAAAATGGGAGAAAATTTGGCTTTACGGTCCTTTTTTATGCATGTTTTAATAATATTGCATTAAGGAATGGATGGCAGGATTTTATTTACACCTGAGTAAATCGAAGGCTGTTAGTGTTTGGTTCTCCGAGTGATTATGAATACATAATTAATCAATTTGGTCTTTTTAAATGTAAGATTCACAATCAAAATCACAATTTCCGAGCTAAAGTTTGACAAACGTATTAATTCTCTGGTCAGAAGTGGTTTCTACCAATTAAGGAATATTGTAAAATTGAAGTCTCTTTTGTCTTTTAAGAATTTGGAAACCATATTCAACACTTTTATTACCTGCCAATTATTCATTCATTCATTTTCTTTTCCGCTTAGTCCCTTTATTAATATGGGGTCGCCACAGCGGAATGAACCGTCAACTTATCCAGCATATGTTTTACGCAGCGGATGCTCTTCCAGCTGCAACCCATCACTGGAAAACACCCATACACACTCATTCACACACATACACTACAGACAATTTAGCTTACCCAATTTACCTATAGCGTATGTCTTTGGACTTGTGGGGGAAACCGGAGCACCCGGAGGAAACCCACGCGAACACGGGGAGAACATGGAAACTCCACACAGAAATGCCAACTGGTTGGTTGTTCCTAAGTCTCGATTAAAATCTAAAGGAGACTGGGCTTTTTCTGTTGCAGCCCCTCATCTGTGGAATGGGTTTATTTTTCTATATTAGATCATGCTTCTACCTAAAAATCATCTTTTGTCTTTTGCATTTGACTGCCATTTTTATTTTTTGGTTTATACATAGAGAGAGAGAATATTAGAGTCAATGGTTGTTAGTCCTGTGGGAATTTTGAGAATCTGTTTTATAAACCCATAATGAAGAATGTAATGATCTTGATTTTTGTAGAATAAAAATGTATACGAGCAGGCAAGGTATGCATGAAAATCAAATCCCTCTGTACAACCCCTCATAACATAGATATAAATAAAACTGCATGTAAATCTGATGAAGTGGAGTTGTATGGCTCAGCAGAAAACAAAAGAAATTGGATTAAAGTGTTATTTGGTATGTTTTCTTTACAGTAGACTGAAAAAAAAACCCAAAATGAAAATAGAAAAGTGCATAGTTTTTACCTGCAGTGTCTCCTCTTAATTTACATAATAATTAACATTGACATTTTACAGTAAATTTACGTTTTACTTGATTAAATACGGTTTATAATTGGGGTAAAGTTGGTTTTATATTCGCACATTTGGACTTTCTCCTTAGTAATATCAAATTTAAAAAAGTATTATTTGCAAATTCTAAATAGCAAAATCACATTAGCAGCCAATGACTATCAAAGTACAACATAGTTCACAGTCAATTAAATAGTGCTAATATTGTTTTAAAGTCACACTTTCATGCTATTTCAGACAAAATATTCAAAGTAGCGTTTTACAAGTTTTCACTGTTCAAAAAATGAACGAATGTGCGAATATAAAACCAACTTTACCTCAATCTGCTTATAACAATTACACATTTGCTATATCATCTTTAAAAGATTATATATATATATATATATATATATAATCAAAATACAACGTTTATACTTGTTAAATAATATTTTATTCGATAAAAATAACAGCACTTGTTTTTGTTGCTCATTATTAAGCTGACTAAATTAACGAGTGACAACATAACATTAAACATAAACATTACGTCAGAAACGCATATATGTGAACGAATGGACACTCCAGAGGTAATTTACGTTTTTATTTCCGCCGTAAATCATCTTTTAAACACCTCAAACCAAAACAAACACTGTTATGATCCGCTCACTTTCACTTCAAACACGATAAAAGCGCGATAAACACTCGACTTTGGCGTCAAAGTAACATTCACAGACTCTTCTGAGGCCACAGAACGAAATGGCACGAGTTTAAAGATGATGTGTGGTTATTTTCACAGTGTTTTTAAGGTAAAGAACAGCGTGTACTTCGCTTACCTTGCTCGCCTTCACCAGATTCTGCTGATCACGTTTTCACCATCGACGTGACGTCATGACGGAGAGCCGCAAGTCCAAAAGCGGCGCAAACACAAGACAACAAAAACAAGTAGTTAAAAAAGAAAATATAAATGTTAACGTTAGTAATATTAACATTATATTCAAATCATTTAATATTTCTTTTTTTTTAACATTATGGCTATCAAACATAATTAATGTTATGTAGTAAATTAATTATTGTAATAACAAAACCGTTTAATAAACAGTAAATAATAGCACTGCATTAAAAATCACATTATATATCGTATGGTAGATTATAATATATAAACAAATACAATTTAAAATTATTATATAGAAAGTAAAATATAAAAATTGAAAATATATATTGATATTAACAATTCACACATGTACAGTCGAGGCCAAAAGTTTTGAGAATTACATAAATATTGGAAATTGGAAAAGTTGCTGCTTAATTTTTTATAATAGCAATTTGCATATACTCCAGAATGTTATGAAGAGTTATCAGATGAATTGCATAGTCCTTCTTTGCCATGAAAATTTACTTAATCCTGAAAAAAACTTTCCACTGCATTTCATTGCTGTCATTAAAGGACCTGCTGAGATCATTTCAGTAATCGTCTTGTTAACTCAGGTGAGAATGTTGACGAGCACAAGGCTGGAGATCATTATGTCAGGCTGATTGGGTTAGAATGGCAGACTTGACATGTTAGAAGGAGGGTGATGCTTGAAATCATTGTTCTTCCATTGTTAACCATGGTGACCTGCAAAGAAACGCGTGCAGCCATCATTGCGTTGCATAAAAATGGCTTCACAGGCAAGGATATTGTGGCTACTAAGATTGCACCTAAATCAACAATTTATAGGATAAATTTCCGATTGTTTGGGGCATCTGGAAAAAGGCTTGTCCGGAGAAGAAAAGGTGAGCGCTACTATCAGTCCTGTGTCAACAGTAAAGCATCCTGAGACCATTCATGTGTGGGGTTGCTTCTCATCCAAGGGAGTGGGCTCACTCACAATTTTGCCCAAAAACACAGCCATGAATAAAGAATGGTACCAAAACACCCTCCAACAGCAACTTCTTCCAACAATCCAACAACAGTTTGGTGAAGAACAATGCGTTGAAATTTTGGGTCCATGGCCTGGAAACTCCCCAGATCTTAATCCCATTGAGAACTTGTGGTCAATCCTAAAGAGGCGGGTGGACAAACAAAAACCCACTAATTCTGACAAACTCCAAGAAGTGATTATGAAAGAATGGGTTGCTATCAGTCAGGATTTGGCCCAGAAGTTGATTGAGAGCATGCCCAGTCGAATTGCAGAGGTCCTGAAAAAGAAGGGCCAACACTGCAAATACTGACTCTTTGCATAAATGTCATGTAATTGTCTATAAAAGCCTTTGAAACGTATGAAGTGCTTGTAATTATGTTTCAGTACATCACAGAAACAAAGATCTAAAAGCAGTTTAGCAGCAAACTTTGTGAAAACTAATATTTATGTCATTATCAAAACTTTTGGCCACGACTGTATGTGTGTTTTGTTAATTTTTCATATAAATATAATTTATTATATAAATATTATATATTATTGAGTATATCGCTGTCGCATCACAGCAAGAAGGTTGCTGGTTCAAGGCATTTCTGTGTGGAGTTTGCATGTTCTCCCCATGTTTGCGTGGGTTTCCTCCGGGTGCTCCGGTTTCCCCCACAAGTCCAAAGACATGCTGTATAGGTGAATTGGGTAAGCTAAATTCTCAGTAGTATATGTGTGGGAATGCAAGAGTGTATGGGTGTTTCCCAGTGATGGGTTGCAGCTGGAAGGGCATCCGCTACCTAAAACATATGCTGGATAAGTTGGCGGTTCATTCCGCTGTGGCGACCCCAGATTAATAAAGGGCTAAGCCGAGAAGAAAATTAATGAATGAATATTTTGTTAGAAAGAAAGAAAGAAAGAAAGAAAGAAAGAAAAAAAATTTAGTGGCCCACTAGTACCATTTGGCGGACGATGTATAGTAGTCTTGCTTTAATTTTTGTATATTAGTTAAGTATAAGAATAGTGACAACTATTACAAATACGTTGTTGTTGTTGTTACATTGAATATATTTCTATTACTGCTATTCATTTTTCATACGTCACTCTATTGATGAAATCCCACTAGCGCATGCGTTGACAGAAGACGTCCACTAGATGTCAGCAAAAGCAAACAGATTCTCTTCTGCAGCAGTGACAAAAACATAATAAACGGCAGACAAGTAATTGCAGAATAAAAACATTAAAAAAACAACAGCAAATATGAAAATGGGAAAAATAAGCAGCAGCAGTAGTAGAGTGATAAACAGTTGAGTGCTGTTGTATGAGAAACAGTGGAAGGTCAAGACGGTGGGTGTGTGTGTCAGCGCGCGTCTCCCTAAAGACTGACGGACGCGTCCTCAGAATAGAGTTGAAATGAAGGGAGCTTTCAGCCAGAGGTCTTTCTTTCAATCTCTCTAGACTCATACTCACATATGCACAGTCGCATCTGCATCACTGGACGCCTCCATCTGGCATCTGGACGTGGGCACGAGCAGGTCAGCACAGCGGGTCTGCGGCGGGTGGAGCGATTCTCTCGAGCACTCCAAGGTCAACATTCAAGACGAACAAACGCATTTATGCATTCATTGTTCATTTTTGTTCACAAGATATGTGATTTGAGCTTATACATGAGATTAATGAAAGTGTTTAGCTTGTTACCTTACCCATGCAAAACCAACATACCAAAAAGTAAAACGTAAACCATGTTAACCACAAATGAACTGGGTTTTCTACACTAATTAACCATGATATTTGTAGTGGCTATAGAAATGGTAGTCAATATGCCCTTAAGGTATTAAACCATTGATAATTTCAGTTGGTAAGGGATGTTTTTATTGATTGCTCATGAAGCAGATGTTTACTAATTACTATAAGAAAGTATAAATTTTTGCACTTAATTATTCGCACTGTTTGTTTAACATTTTATTTATTATATATACACACACACTGCAGTTTTGTGTCTGCCTCTTTAAATGCTTGAGTTTTTTTAAAGTCAGCTGGATTCAAGTTCAACTATATCAACAATATTGTTTTTGTCACAAATTTGTAATGAAAGTCATCCTACAGATCTAAAAAAAAAAAAAAAAAAGGTTAATAAAAACACTGTATTCTGCATGCCAGATCAGTAGGTGGTCTACTAACACCCATAATTCATTATTTGAATAAAGACATGAATTTTAGACCATGAGCTGGGCATGCTGACTGCTTTTCCCCTCCTTAAAATAGCATTTAATTTTTTTGGACACACCCGTGCACCTGCGTCATGTGCTTTAGACTTTGCACTTAGATCATTAAAATAGAGCCCATGGTCTTGAAATCCACCATTTTTGTTTTGTTTGTCAAACAGTGATTGGAAAAACGACGATTAGAAACATTTGAACCAATTCGAAGCATTCAAAATACCACATGCGAGGGACCTCTAGTAGTCAAAACCATGTAAATGCAACAAAAACTCAGGCAAAACATACATTAGAATTATAATGTAGTAATAATTTTCTAAAATATTGCGAACTTTAAATTGAAAGTGTTTCCCGTAAATCTTGCAATCTAATATCATTAAATAATAAGTGTCGGCATTATATGCGTTCTTTTATTACATATCATTTTCAAGGTTTATATATTGTTTGTTTGATGGGGAGTTCTGCTAAACAGGCCATCAAGAGACTTAACTAACCCTTTCATTTAACAAATGCCCTACTAAAATGTCTAAAAACTAGTAAAACTGATCAGAGTTGAGGTAAAAACAATGAAGGTTGTTCAGTGATTCACCACTGAGGGTGATCTTGATTCACATGGATTTATAGTATTACTCATATTGCCCCAAGTGGGGCAATGACATAATGACATAAAGTAATGGTATAACGAAGCCCCATTTAATGAAATAATGTGACCGTAACAATTTGATAGCGCTCCGAACCACTTATTCGAAATATTCGTAAAGCTTTCAAACTTCAAAGATTCATGAAGCCGCCATCACTATTGTTAAGTACTCGGGGACGACCTTACACTGAATAGGTTATGCACAAAATGTTCACAAAATAATGTTTTTATAGTTAAAAGTATAGTTTTTGTGAACGAAAAGCCAGAATGCATACTATGTTTTTTCGTTTCTATTTAAAATGATGCTGTGTAAATAGTAAAAGTAATATTATAGTATTTAAAGCACTTTATAATCAGGCAACGCAACAGAAAAATAAATAAACAAATACATGTCAAACAATGCAGTGGAACTACAATATATTAAAGCAATCCTGAAATAAATTGTTTTAAGAAACATTTTAAAATATGGGTTTAGCTGTGTGTGGTTGCGATATAATAGTTAATCTGTTCGCAGTTGTTTCAAACATTGATATGTCATATCTAAGTTTTTTTCGAATGGCTTTAAAATGATTTCTATGTGGTTCCAAGTAAGAAAAATGTAAATGTCAAGATACCAGGAACACATTCGAGTTCAGTGCTTTATTGAATTGTTTATATAATTTTTTCATCAAAAAAAACAAACAAACAATAAGAAATTACTACAAAAGATGTACCATGGCCAGATACTGCCGAGCAAAATCACGAGCGTTATAACCAGGAGTGCGTGTGGAAGAATCCTAATTCAGAGGCATCGCCTGCTGTGCCGGAGTCTTCGAACACATGACACGAGAGCAGTTCAAATCTGAATCGTGATCAGAATCTTAATTGCTTGGCATTTGTCTGCCGCAGATATTAAACTGTGGATGATTATATCTTCCTATACTCATCACAGTGGAAAATGCTTTATGGGGTCTGAAGGACATTTTTAAGCTGTAGGACACAGTGTGGGCCATTGAATTAGGTCCACCTTGCTAGTAGCAGGTTGGATTTTCACTTTTCAAATGACGTCATTTTTCATGGCATGGATTCAGCAAGGTGCTAGAAACATTCCTCCCAGATTTTTGGCCCATAATGATGTGATAGTATCACACAATTGCTGCAGATTTGCTAGCCATTCCACCAAATCCCAAAGGTGCTCATTGGATTGAGATATAGTGACCATTTAGTGAACTTACGGTCACGTTTAAGAAACTAGTTTGAGATGATTTGAGCTTTGTGACATGCTGTGCTAAAATTCTGGAAGTAGCCATTATAGGATGGGCACAATGTGGTCATAAAGGGATGGAGGAGGTCAGAAATAGTAATGATGCTCAATTTGTACTAATGGGCCCATCGCTACCAGCAGACTGAACCATTGATACAAGACCGGGTGGACCCATTGCTTTCCAGCGTTAATTTAGTCTTTGAAAAAAAAACATTTTTCGAACTTATTTTCATTGACAATGTTTTTATTCTAAGATTTAATTGTAATAACCTATATCAAGATTATGTGCCTGCCCACACGAACACAGGTATTTTCAAAACCGCAGCTTTTTCTAAGTGGTTTGGTCATTCGTCCACATACAAATGTTTTTGGCTCATCCGCGCCGTCATTTTCTTTGTGTGATGTTGGATTGTTCGCTGCGATCTTCGTTGTTTACAAGATGTGCATCTGTGCAATGAGCATTGCGCCATGTTGACAGTCAACCAGAACAATAATAACCCTTTTTTGAGGCTTCTGATTGGCCAACATGACCTTAGAGTATATCGCCACCTGTTGCTTTGGCATGCTCTTGACAGCACTTCATAGAGCGTTTTTACATTTTTATGTGGACGATTTTTTTTAAAACTGTGTATGCATGGACATGGATTTTCATTGAAAAAACACTGTTGCAAAAATAGCCATGTACGTGTGAACCTGAAATGAAGACAGGATGACATGGATATATCATTAGATACTAACGTGACTACATAGCATGAAATATCGTTGTCGAAAAAAAGACAAAACTACTATGTAGTCATAAAGATAAAAACTAACCAACATTCATTTTTGTTATAATTCACAGCAGTTGGCATGGTGGCTCAGTGGTTAGCACTGTCGCCTCACTCGCTGGTTCGAGTCCCGGCTGGGCCAGTTAGTATTTCTGTGTCGACTTCTGTACGCATGTTCTCCTTGTGTTTGGGTGGGTGCAAAGACATGTGCTATAAGTAAATTGGGTAAACAAAATTGACCGTAGTGTGTGTGAATGAAAGTGTGTATGGGTGTTTCCCAGCACTGGGTTGTGGATGGAAGGGCATCCGCTGCGTAAAACATATGCCGGAATAGTTGGCGGTTCATTCCGCTGTGGCAAACCCTAATAAATAAGGGACTAAACTGAAGGAAAATGAATGAACGAATGATCCGTAGCATTGTACAGATCATTCATTGGACGAACAGATCAGAGTGCGTGCATATATAGTTTTCAGTCATGTTACTAAGGCAGTTGACATGCCAAGTTTTTGTTTGTTGTAAGCCATAGGCTACAAACATTTTTCGTCCTTATTTTCATTGACGAAATTAAAACTGATGATTTGACAGTAAATACTGCAAATCCTGACCTTACCATCCAAATAGGACAGTAAATTCTGACCCTACCATCCAAATATGACAGGAGCAATCCAGATTCCTCACATCAGGCAATTATTTTCTAATTTTCTAATGTTCAATTTTCGGTTTGATGGGTAATGTGTTCAAATATGATATTTCGAAGACCTTGGTTGTAATGAATGTTTAATTAAGTTAAATTAACTTGTCTTTCTATCAGCTCAAATCAGTCAATTTATTCTCCTCTGACCTCTGGCATCAACAAGGCATTGTCATGCACAGAACTGCTGCTTACTTGATTAGTTTTTCTAATTTGGACCAATATCTGTAAAACTTAGAGGTGGTTGAATATGAAAATCCCAGTAGTTCATCAGTTTCTGAAAAACTCAGACAAGTCCATTTAGCACCAGTGTTCAAAGTCATTTAAATCACTTGTCTTCAGCATTCTGAAACTGGGTCTGGACTTAAGCAGATACTCTGGACCACATCTACATGCCTAAATATCCAGAGTTTCGACTATATGTCACCTTTGAACAGGTGTAACTAATAAAGTGGGCTGTGATGAATAATAACAAATTACAGATTTAGCTGCTTCCGTATGTATTTTACAGCCCCAAAAAAAGTGTTGGTGCATTTTAGGGATGGGCGATATCTTATTGTTTGGAATAAAGCAGTAAAAATGATCCCCAAAATCAAAGATTTGACTTATCGTAGCAATGATGATAAAATCTATAATTATTATTACAATAGTACATGTGCGACAGTTGCGTATTTGAGCCCGTTTACTTAATCGATTTACTGACACACTTTCACTCTGAATTCACAGCATAACATCAGTCGAGTGTTTGAAATTTTATTTTATGTATGAATCATTTTTGTGACCAGACAAGGTGTAATTACACAGAATCAGGAAGAAATCATGCTATTTTATAGTATTCTATGCAGTGATAAAGGCTAGGTGAATTAGCATTGCATTATAAATATATATTTTTTTTATAGCTGACGTCTTTTCTTCAGTAACACATAGGTGGAGATTATGCACCAGGGCCACTTTTTTTGTAATATATATAATATATATATATATTATTATTATTTTTTTAATTTACACTTTTCTCTAAAAATACAAGACTTTTTTTGTCTCGCAGTGGATATACATAAATTATCATTACTAAAATTAATCCCAATAAATAATAGAAAATGTTGTGATATCATTGTAAGCCCAAATCAGCCATCCATTCTCATTTCTAAAGGCCACAAAATCAATGCCTGATGGAAAATATTTCCTCAATTTTCCACTACAATATAACAGAAGTAAAATGGGTGTTTCATGTCTGATCTCGCAGACTGTATGTAGCCTGTATTATGGTAACTCTGACAGTTTGGACTTGTATTGGTGGTCCTGGAGCGTAGCAGAAACATATGAGTCAGAATTGGGCCTTTTATTGCTGCGCTGTCAAGCTCAGAGAGCCCCAGTGCCAAAAATCAGCACTTTTCCAGGGCTGTTTCATTTCTCTGCCTCATCCTCCCCCCTTTTTTTCTCTCAGGAGAGATGGTAGGGGGCTCATTAACTCAGCTGATTTGATTTCGCAGCCCTCAAAGGAGCACGATAGTCACTCGCAGTGAGAACCGACTACATCTATCGCTGGAAAAAACCCACAAGCAGTACTAGAGAAACTTTTGGGATGATCCCAATGATGGTTTTGCAAGACCGAAACCCAACCTTCCATGTCATTACAAGTAAACGTAAGATGCAAATAAAAGTGCAACCGCAGAGAATCTTTGAACCAAAGCCGACTGACAGGAAACAAGTCTTTATGATAATCTTTCCCTTCAGCAACATGTGCTTTACTGATGAAAGGCTGAAAGAAAGCCACATTCCACCTTCGCTTTCCACACCCTGCCTTGCTTAACCCTTGAGGAGAAACTCTGTGCTTTTGGGGAGATTTAAAAGGTGTTTGTGTGATACATGTGGAGCTGCCCAAAGGTTTGCGGTTGACAAAAGTTTACATTCTACCATCTGGACACCACTGGAATGAAATATGCAACTGTTCTGCTCTGTTCGTAATGCTATGGATTCTCTGGCTCTAGTTTTAACATTCTTCTTTCGAAAATCAACAAATAGTTTGACGACACGATGGTGACATGTTTAGCTGTTCTGCCAAAGGCGTTTCATACAGTTGCAAGGAATTGAGCTTTTCTGGTTCCATGAAAAGAATTTAATAAACAAACAAAAAAAATCTGTGGATACGTAATCTCCCAGCAGGCATACAACGTCATAAGAAGTTAATATTAGGCTAGATTTAGGTCGTGACATTAATGACCAAAATTCAACGTCTAGCCTGCATCTAAGGACAATGATATTTTGATATTTAAAGTTGATATTAGGTTGATTTTAGGTTGTGTCGGAAAGTGAACAAAATCCAACGTCGAGCCAACATCTTAAACCAATGTCATATTGACGTCAAATACTGACATTCATTTGTCAGGTATGGCAACCAAAATTCAACATCTGATGGACGTTATAGTGGTAAAGTCCACACAACGTCAAGCTGTAACATGATTAGATGTTGATATTTGGTTGTTTTTAGGTTGCATTGGAAAGTGACCAAAATGTAACATCTGTCCGAGATTGGACACTGACGTCGTTCTGACGTTGGGTTCTGATGTCAATCTGATTTTTATTTCCACTCAAAATACAATGTCCCATGATGTTGGGGTACAACGTCTGTCTGACGTCATGTTGACGTCCTGTGCCTGCTGGGCTGTGAAATGAAATCAAATGAAATCATTTGCGCAAATGAGTTCATGTGAAAGTCATATTATAGCTGAATGGCTATAAAGAACTAAAAAAGAGCCCTAAATAGCTAAAAAGAGCCCATTCGAAAGAGTGATTCGTACTAAAATGGAACAACATTGGTCGCACTGTAAGTAGGAGAATCACTGAAAAAAGAGCTGAGATTTTGTTCAGGATCCAGACTATACTGGTAAAGCTGTATGTTGTTGATTCATTAAAATGACTGGTTCATAAGATTGATTACTTCAGGATTCACAAAAACATAATGTGATTAAACACTCTGTGGAGTCATTTGTTTGGGATCCAGACTACACTGATGGCACTGTATGTTTTTGATTCACCACAATTCAGTAAAAAGGCTGACTCAAGAGAATACTGTTACTCAAGATTCACAAAAATTCACAAAAAAGATCCACGCCCTCTAGTGGATTTGTGAAAATAAAAAGAGCAAAAAAACATAGTCCAGGGTACATATTTCTCTGTTCTCAAACATTTATTCCTGGGCACATATTTCCAATGAGACTGGGTTGTTTTAATCTGTTGTGCCATATATTTTTGATTCTTGAAAGACTCAGGATTCAGAATTGCTCACACTGCATGTTTTTGATTCAATAAAAAGAGCCAGCTAATAAGAATAATTTGCAATTTAGTCATGAATTAAAAGTAGTGTCACACTGCCGCAGAAAACTCTACATGAGTACTTTAGCATGAGGGTAAACAGGGCAGAAAATGTTAGTTTTTGTTGTGTATAAGCAACATACCCAATTCCAGCACAATTCTTAACTAGGTTTGTGTGTAGAAGCTGCTGTCAGTTCAATTTGCGCAGAGCTTCGTCCAGCAGCTCCAGGGTCTGTCAGTTCAGCAGTGCCCAGAAGAGCCTCTCTGTCCTGGGGAACACAGCCTCTGATCTGTGCCCGACTTCTGTTCTGTACCCTGCTCTCATTCTGGAGAGAAGAAACAAGCACTTAATTTCAGTACAGCAAGAGACTGAAGAGATATAGAGTATAAGAGGAGCTTTGAAAAAGACAGCTAACAGGGAACGTTCTCAGAACATTCCGTAACGTTCCTTAAAAGTTTGCATATAATAATGTTTTTGGATCATTCTTGTAATATTAATAAAATAATGTTTAGCTTTTTTTCCGGGCTCACTCTCTCCTCTCAGCATGCACCAGACACTTTCTTATCAACACTACATGTTTATGGAAATATTGGGCAGTTGTTAGTGTGCTTCACGCAGTTGAGTGGGCTTGACAAACCACCTGTAGGAGACACACTCTTTTCCTCTCCATATGCACCAGACACCTTCTTATAAGCACTCTATATACAGTTAAAGTCAGAATTATTAAACCCCCTGAATTATTAGCCCCCCTGTTTATTTTTTTCCCCAATTTCTGTTTAACGGAGAGAAGATTTTTTTCAACACATTCTAAACATAATATTTTTAATAACTCATTTCTAATAACTGATTTCTTTTGTCTTTGCCATGATGACAGTAAATAATATTTTAGTAGATATTTTTCAAGACACTTCTATACAGCTTAAAGTGACATTTAAAGGCTTAACTAGGTTAATTAGGTTAACTAGGCAGGATAGGATTAAGCAAGTTATTGTATAATGATGGTTTGTTCTGCAGACTATCGAAAAAATATATAGCTTAAAGGGGCTAATAATTTTGACCTAAAAATGGTTTAAAAAAATTAAAAACTGCTTTTATTCTAGCCGAAATAAAACAAATAAGTTTATTATCAGACATACTGTGAAAATTTCCTTGCTCTGTTAAACATCATTTGGGAAATATTTAAAAAAGAAAAAAAAATTCAAAGGGGGTTTAATAATTCTGATTTCAACTGTACTTCTTGGAAAACATTGTGCAATTCTGAGTGTGCTCCACTCAGGTGGGCAAACCTCTCCGTATCTAAAATAACTCGTAAGACTTGTCCTAGAATTTATTTACTGTTGCTCTCTGGTGATTTGAATGGCTCTTTTATTCTCACTTTTAATACGCTTTGGAGAAAAAACGTTTTCAAAATTATTAAATGTAAACAACATTCTTAGAACATTAATATAATGTGAATGGAATGTTCATGGAATGACATTGAGTACATTCATATAATAACATGAGACTTACACGTTATGAAAATTTTTGGATAACTTTGTTATAATCAAAAATTAACATCAACACATCGTCTAAAAAAATTTATGTTTTAGATGTTTCGAACAATCAAAAAAAAAAAAAAACATTATATAACTTAATGGGAACGTTAAGGGAATGTTTTTATAACCTAAAATTGTTAGCTGTTTAAATTGTTAAACATTGGTTTGCATATGATTATGGCTGGCTTGCTTTCTGTAGTCTGAAAGACAAGTGGTTACAAAGTGTTGAGTTTTTAGTGTCCAAGAAGAAATTTTGAGGAATATAAACTCCAAAAATGAAAAGGCAATACATACAATGTGTTATTCTGCAGTCACCTGCTTTCTGCTCTGATCACAAGTTTTCCTATGTGCTGGCAGATTTCTCTCTGTGTGTGTGTAGGAGAATTGCCGCAAGCCACACACACACATGCACAGAGATGTGTTGAGGGAAAGCGAGCAGAACGGTGACATTTAGTAAGGCTGAAACCATTGTCACACTAAAGCATTCTGTCAGTTTCTGTCACACCAGCACAGGGCCAGACTGCAGAGAATAAACTGTTTTCCACAGATGGACGTTTACAAGGTTAGCCAGAACAAGAGCATCAGAAACAAACTATACTTCATTTGACATCTTTGGTAAACAGTCACTTTTTTTGCATGACAATTTTTCCTCGCTTTTAATAGTACTGCCAAAGGGGTTTGCAAAATGCGGAACGTGTGGTCTAAACATGTTTGTTTGCGTTTCATGAATTGTGGTGAGAAACATAAAATGCTAAAAGTCTGGTTTAACAATGTTTGTGCTTGTTTAGCATCTCACCACGAAATCGCAAACTAAAACGGCAAATACTATATATGCACAAGCAAATACTATATATGCACAAGAACAATTGCTTTAGGCTGTTACAGGGTTGTTTTTTTTATAACAAATGTACAGTGTATCATTTGCTAGTGTATCACAGTAGGATTTGGTTTGCAAATTACATTCTCTGCTAAAACGAAAACTTTTTTTGGTACTAAAAAATCATTTTAACTTTCAAACAAAATGTTAAATAGGAAAAAAAAAAAATATATATATATATATATATTTGACATTGTTGTATAGCAAACAACAATTATTCTCTAACAACATTTGTATTTTGTAAATCGTGGTAACTCAAACAAAACACTGAATATCTAAATATTTGTAAAAAGTAAAAAAAACAAATGCTAATTTGAATTTGGCTAAACATTTTGTATTTGTTTTTTATTTTATTGGCAAACAAAATGCTATAAATCAACTATGACGCGTTTTTTTTACACTATTTGCAGTCAAAAATAACTTTTTGCAAATAAAATGGCAAGCGTCCATATCAACTTTTTTGTAATTTTTACAAAAAACATTTGTTTTAACTAGCTGTATGATTTATAAGTACTGTCTAAGTACTATATGCAATTATTTATGTAAATTAGACAGCTAGCCAACACGAATTTTCCTTTATGTAAGCAAATTTTACCAGCCAGTGTAATTTCAAACAAAATCCAAAACAGCCTTTGTTTGTACTTAATCTCCTCAACCGACTTTCTTTGAAATATATCATTTAATATATAATTTTTTTACAATATTTGTTATAAATGGATGTTTTTGTAATAAATTAGTCAGTATATCAATCTAAGTAATACATAAAGACCAAAAAATAAATAAATCACGCAGAAATATCATTAGTATGAGGGCTGTGGTGCGGTCTTTGTGTTTGGTCGAGGCGGTTTTCCTTATTTACCTGAGGGATATTCATACGGTGAAACCCAGACACACTGTATGAAGCTAACAGCGGCGCTACTGTCAAAACACCCTCACATAAAACCAGACTCCCCCTTTAACCTCCCTCTCAAACCCCTTCATATGGGAAGCCAAACACACACGCGCGCGCGTTTCTGAGGTCTTAACCTGCCTCCATCAACACGCATTACAGACGGCGTGTGTGTTTTCAGCGCTGACAGATAAAGGAAAACGGGGCCGCCGCACGACACCTCTGTAAACACACATGATAATAAATGTAGAGCAGATCGACCGTTTCTTCCTCCGAGTGCTGTGTTGTCAATGTATATTTGTTTATTAGAGTGTATTTAACGTTTTGTTTGGTAACTAGGTTGACAAGTGGAACAAAAATGCCTTTTTGTGTTTGGTTTGTTCGCGAATTCTTCTGAAAAGATAAACCAAGAACAAAAAAATGATAAAAAATAGTTATTTCTAATTAAAAACACACACACACACACACACACACGCACGCACGCACGCACGCACGCACACACACACACACACACACACACACACACACACACAATAACAATGAAAAGGCTAAATCATTAGACGACTCATGAAAAACAAAGAAGCAATAAAAGCTTATTTTTAGTGTTTGTTTTAAGTACAAATATCATTATATAGGATTTATTTGCAAAGTGTGGTGACAAAATTAACAACAAAGTGCAGTTAAAGCATTTTTGTTGAAAATTAAGTTTAGAAAATGCAACATTTCTATTTAGGGTCATTGTATATTTAGGTTTGTTTGAAAATTGCGATAACTAAACACACTACAAACTAATTTTAAGGGATAAAATGTGCAAATGAACATTCGTTAAGTAAAATTTTGTTTTGTAAAGTTTGTTTGCAAACTAGCAAACAAACTGAACAAAACTTTTAAGTTTAAGTTTGTAAGTTGGGGTAAAATCTCAGGGGGCACCTTGATGTCAAAACAAAGTCAAAAACACATCAGAAAACATCAAAAATGCAAATTGATTTGATCAAGTGTCAAGTGACTACCTTGATGCCAAATTGACATCTAAGATTTATGTCAAAAATCGATTATAGGACGTGATTTTGATGCAATGTTAGGGTGCTTTCACACTTGGTTCAATTGCCTGGACCGCACCCAAGTTCGAATGTCCCCACCTTGCCACCTTCTCGGTTGGTTTGTGTTCATCTTGCGTCATTGAGCTGCTGTTGTATGTACGGCTGTTGCTAGGTGACGGCCACGAAAGCAAAGCGCCAAAATGGAAAGACGTACGCACATCACAGTCTTTCTGCTTTTACTGAATCTTTTGGTTTTGGACATACAGAAAGCGACTCGCGTCCATCACCGCAAAAATAATATAAACGTTCAGAACATAACGCGATGACGGCAGACACTGTTCTTGGAGGAGACAAGCAGACATTATCACTGTGTTTGCCCTGGCTCAGTCCCGCTTGTCACCAAGGTACAGTATGTGATACACAGACACACACACGAATGAACATTATGAAAACGATAGTTTGTTGTACTTTGGCAGTTCTCTTTCGTTATTAGGTACGATTGCACCAGAAGTGAACCGGACCAGAGTCCGCGCGAACCGTACCCCAGACCACCTCTTTCAGGCGGACTCGGGTACGGTTCACGGGTGGGCACCTGAGTTCAGAAGACAGCATTCACACTAGCTAAACGTACCGAACTCTGACGTCAAACGAACCCGAGTGTGGACCAAAAGTGCTAGTGTGAAAGCACCCTTAGATGTCAATTTGATGTCCAGATGACAAGATGTGCCTACTGCTATAAATTACGCTCACATGACAGGAACTCGTATTTGAGTGTACATTTGCGCACATCAAGTGACCGTAAATTTGTGCTCACTACTCTCATGTGCGCACTGAGAACTGTTTATCCAGGCTGTGGAATAAAGCTAATAATATTGTAAATAATGTTCAATTTCCTACACAGAATGATCGTTTCACTTCATACGATCTCAATGCATTATCAATTGACTTATTTGCATGCCTTTTTATGTTTATTGTTGACCTCAAAAAAGAGTGATGATGATTGACTTGCATTATAGAATCACCAAGAATCACGGATTCAGCTGAAAAATATTATTTAAAGTCTGTGTGAAATCAAAATACACAATATTTATTTTGCTAGCGCACATCAATATCTTTTAGATGAACAATTAATCTGTTTAAAAAAAGGGTTTGTTTTGGTAATCTTTAATCAAAATCTGACCATTTGATACCGCATTTGGAGTGTCGGTCCTTCTTCGATGATGTCAGTTTGACAGCTTCAGCCACAATATTCTTAGCCATGCCCCTCTTACAGTTAGTTTGAGGGAATGATGCACACAAAATAAGCCCCGCCCCCTATTCAATATTCAGTTTCAGTTGGAAGTACATCAGCATACTGAAATAAAAGTCCCAGCAGCTTCCGTTTTACACAGACTTTAATGTTTTATTGAAGAAATGGCTTGAGGGTGAGTAAATTAACTGTAAAGTTTCATTTTAGGGTGAACTATCCCTTTAAGCATTTTTGATCAAAGAAAAAAAGCCAAATTATTCAAAAAAGTGTGTGTTTTGGGTAAATTGCGCTGACACAGTAGATGTTCAGTTCTTGGCTTGTTGTGACAGTATCAGGAAAAAAACATTCTGTCAGATGAATTGTTGTGTGCTGATAGTCCTAGACAGTAACATTTACTGAACTGGACCCTCACTGTAACTCCTGAAGACCATCGATTTAGAGTCAGTCAAGCGAGAACAACACCAGGTGAAAGCACGCACACACACGTAGTTGTTTTGATGCTGTCTTTCTCTCACGCTCCATCTATCAGCATCGGTATCTGTCTGAAACAGAAGAAACACGTAAGCTTTTTGCGTTTTCCTCAAAAATAAAGGGTTTTTGTTGAATTTTGTAAAACAATTTTACATGCTAAAATCACAATAAAAATCCTTCAAATTCTGAAAGATAAAGATTACCAAAAAAATCAAGTGTTCTCGGATTTTAATCTCCACCTTATATTTGATTATATTCTATATACAATACTTAAAGTGATAGTTTTTCAGTTCTTGTTCCAAACCGGCTTCGTTCTTCTGTTGAACACAAGAGAAGATATTTTGAAGAATGTTGGGAGGCTGTAACCATTGACTTACATAGTATTTGTTTTTCCTACTATGGATGGTCAATGGCTACCACTATTCAACATTCTTTAAAATATCTTCTTTTGTGCCCAACAGAAAAACTAAACTAAAAAGTTCCACTTGAGGGCGAGTAAATGGCGAATACATTTTTAATTTTGTGTGAACTGCCCCTTTAAGAGCCTAAATGTGACCCTGAACCACAATTCATAAGTGTCAATCTTTTGAAAATTGTGATTTAGACATCATTTGAAGGCTGAATAAATAAGCTTTCCACTGATGTATACTTAGGACTGGACAATATTAGGTCGAGATATAACTGTTTGAAAAATCTGGAATCTGAGGGTAAAAAAATATATAAATATTGGAAAATCAATTGTAAAGTTATAAATATGTCATGAATTTTATAGTATTAATTTTTTTGTTTACAAACTACAGTGGTAAAAGCTGAATTTCTCATTAAAATGTAATTAAATATTAATTAATACAAATAATTTGACAGAGTAATGACTTTTAATCAGACATTTTAATGACAAATACAGTTTGCTTCACTGAAAACGTGATCAGAAAAATATTCCTGACGCAATTATAATGCCTTATGATCACGAATCATGTTTATGACAGATTTATGACAAGTTATGTTGTCTTGGTAATGTCACGCTGTTATGACAAAAATGAAGAGTTGTGATGTATTTGCTTATATCAAGCCAAAAACTTGTCATAACAAACAATGACATATTTGCATTTAAAATGACATAACTGACCAAATGACACTTAATAACAGTCGTCATAAGCATGCATAAAATCTCATTCACATTTATCTTGTGTCATGATTATAAAGGTTTCATGACAGTCTTATGAACACCCCTTCAAGTTAAGTGTTATCCATAGGACTAATCAAAAACTAAGTTTTTATATATTTACAGCTGGACATTTAGAAAACATCATGATATTTATTTAATATTCTAATGATTTTCGGCATAAAAGAAAAATCAATAATTTATACAATGTATTTTTGGCTATTACATAAATGCCACATACATAGAATAGTTAGGTTGCTATTCTATTCTCTGCTCCCAGCTCTTTAAAGGCATCCCATTCATCTTTATTGTGGAAAACATTTGTTAAAAGCATACATACAACTTAGCATTACATTGTTATGGTTAAACCAGTGTTTCCCAACCCTGTTCCGGAGGTACACCAACAGTACATACTTTGGATGTCTCCCTTATCTGACCCATTCATTTGAGGTTTTGGAGTCTCTTCTAATGTTTTGATGAGTTGATTCAGGTGTGTTTGAATAGTAAGAGGTTGAAAATGTGTACTGTTGGTGTGCCTTCAGGAACGGGGTTGGGAAACACTGGGTTAAACAACTGATTATTATTAAAAAGGTATTTTTGATTCTAAGTATTTACACCAGAAGTATTAATATTGAGATACGTGCTCCACAGATGACACATGATGATGTTTACAAGATGTTGACAGAACTGGGTGAATTGCAGAAGGCATTAAAATGCATAGTGTGGATGTAAACGGAGAATAGCTCCGTGAATCGTGGTGTGTTTGCTGGCAGTCCGTCAGACAGTGGGTGTCCTGAGGCTGATGTCGAGGTACAAACATTGACCTTTATTGTCCAGATGAGAGGAAATATTAGATTATCACTGACCTGATTCGGCTGCTGACTCGTATCACCTGAAATTAACATCACGAGGATTAAAGCAAACAAACAAACATGGAGCACACAGAAGCTCATGTTAATCTTTTTTTAACAACATATAAATATATATAAATATGCATTACGTTTTTAAATCAACGACTGAATAAAAGTTTTATTTGATTTTTAAATGCTATTTAAAGAATGGTAAATAATTATAATAATTAAACTTTAAAACAGTTTAGATGGATACATGCTTTAATTTGCCTTATTACTTGTCTTATAGTATAAAAATACCAGTTTCAGGTTTTTAAATCAGTTTTTAAAATATCACAATGATTTTATATGGTTACAAACTTTTTATTTGTAGTAGATTTATTGTAAAGTATTATTGATTCTGCTGTGTTTTTGTCATTTTTTCTAATATTTGTAAGTCCACTTTAAGATTTATTCTCTAATCGTTTAGTCATTTTGCTGTGTAGTTTTAACTGTCATTTTAATACGTTTTTGTGTTTTCTGTCTATTCTTTTTTTTTTTTAAGGTTTCGTTCGTTTATTTTTAAGTTTTAGTAATTTTTTTACACATTATTTACTTATATACGTTTTTGTGTGATATACATGTTTCAAACATTTATAGATTTTAAGTTTTAGTCCTTCATTAATGTTTTGCGGTGCATTTCTGTCATTTTAATACATTTTTGTGTGTCAGGTCTATTTTTACATTTGGAACATTAGCCCTAAATGTATGCAATTTATTTGAATTTAAAGTTAAAGTTTTAGTCATTTTGTTGTATGTTTCTGTCATTATTTATGTGTTTTTGTGTTATAAACATATCTTCAGTTATCTTAATTATCTTTAAATAATAAACTATTTAAAATTTGAGTCCTTTTGTTGTTTTTTTAGTCATTTTTAAGTGTTTGTATGTGATGTTTAAAAATCGCCTTAAAACTCATCTCTTTCGTCTACACCTGACCCACAAAAAAAAAACCTTGACTGCACTTAGCTCGTATATTGCGTTTTACCTACTCAAGACTAGTCCGATTTCACTTATGTATGCTTTGATTTCTCTTGTACTGATTGCTTCTTTTGTGAACCTCAATTGTAAGTCGCTTTGGATAAAAGCGTCAGCTAAATGACTAAATGTAAATGTAAATGTCTGTTTAATTTTCTATTTCTGCAGTTTTTAATTTCTAGTCATTTATTTTAGTACCTAATTATTTCTAACTAAACGAATATTGCAAATAATTACCCTTTCTATCTAATTAATGAAAATTACACCAAGTAAAAGTACACTTAAAATGCACACATTAAAAAAAACATTAATTTAACTAGACAAACTGCTCATTATAGCAAGATAAGAGATTGTATTTAACGTGAGAAAAGCTTTATGTGCAATGTCACAGGAGTCTGTCTGTTGTCAAAGCACATCTTCATGTTGAGCTTGAACCTTCAGCATTGAAAGCCAAGCAGTTAATGAACGTGTTGGAGAGGAACAGAGCGAGAGTGGAGCCAGAGGACAGAAACGGAGACTGATTAAATGTGAAAAGCCTCGTCTAATTGCAGAGAAGCTGATCTGACAAATGGATCTGCTTGGTGTTATGATGATCTACATGAGGCTTCAGGGTGAAAGACTTACTCTCTACTGCGGCACTGATAGACTGATGAAGAAAACACTGCAGCACTGGGGCGATCTAACAAACTCCAGCTGAAACAAACAAATGAGCAAAAATACATCATGTCTGAATGATTGGACTTTAGATGCTCAGAGTTAATGGACCCTATCATATACAGTTGAACTCAAAATTATTTTTCAAATATTTCCCGAATGATGTTTAACAGAGCAAGGAATTTTTCACAGCATTTCCTATAATATTTTTTCTTCTGGAGAAAGTCTTATTTGTTTTATTTCGGTAAAAAAAAAAAAAAAAAAAAAAAACATTTTAAGGTCAATATTATTAGCCCCCTTAAGCAATATGTTTTTTCGATTGTCTACAGAACAAACCACTGTTATACAATGATTAGCCTAATTAACCTAAGTAACCTAGTTAAGCCTTTATATTGCACTTTAAGCTGAATACTAGTATCTTGAAAATTTTCTAGTAAAATATTATTTACTGTCATCATGGCAAAGACAAAAGAAATCAGTTATTAGAAATGAGTTATTAAAACTATTATGTTTAGAAATGTGCTGGAATAAAATCTTCTTTCCGTTAAACAGATACTGGGGAAAAATATATATAAAGGCGGGCTAGTAATTCTGACTTCAACTGTATGTGGTGCAATGCGGTGCAATCTCAATGCACATTATTTTTGCTAGTTTCAGCCTGGAGTAGGTATCAGTTTCACGTCCTGCAATAGACCATGTGCTAAAGTTTCCTAACACCCTTGTAGCTACTTATTGCTGGGTCGTGAAAAAGTTGCCACCAGGCAGCAAGAATGCAAATTTACTCTATATGCCACGTCAATCTCAATAAACTCAATGTTATATTGTTTCATGTAGCCCTTGAGGACATATGATTCACACCAAATAGAAATGTAAGTGTTCCTACATGTAGATTACATACAAAGTCAAAGCAAACTGCAATGTAAAAAAATCTTGCTGGCTTAATTTTTTTAGTTAAATTCAATGAACTTTTCTAGTCATCTCAACTTGCATCAATCAAACTGACTAAAAATATTAAGTTACACTTTGTATGACTTAAAAAAAAATAGTTGAAGTCTGATTAACTTATGAAAATAAGTTAAAGCAACATAAAAATATTTGTTGTCTTGACTTTTTGTCATTACGTTTTTTACAGTGTGGGCGTCCTGAATGACAAAGAATGGGTGATGTGTTGTTTCGCGAAACATGCAGAATTAGCTTTAATCGCGTTTAAAAGTCCCAGTGAGTAGCTAATCTAGAGCGAGCGACGTGGTGTTTCACGTTTGGTGTGAACCCAGCATTATAATAAAAGCCCATGCTGCTTTGTGTCGTATACTGACTGTATGCATGGTAGTGTATATATATATATATATATATATATATATA
>CAIGQV010007757.1:15639858-15664863 GCA_903798115.1 Danio jaintianensis
GTGTGTGTGTGTGTGTGTGTGTGTGTGTGTGTGTGTGTGTGTGTGTGATAGAGAGAGAGTGTCTTTCAGTGTGTGCGTGTAATACCTTGTATTCCTTACATTGTGGGCACTCAAATCCCCTCAAGTATAGCAGTCCCCTCAATACCAGTCAATTTTGACCTTGTGAGGACATTTTGTGGTCCCCATGAAGAAAACAGATCATAAATAACACAATGAAGAATTCTTAACTGTAAAAATGCTGATTGTTTCCTGTGAGGGTTAGATTAGGGGTAAGGTAGGGGGATAGAATATGCAGTGTGTGCGGTATAAAATCATTACATCTTTGGGAAGTCCCCTTAAAGACAGCTGTACAAGTGTGTTTGTGTGTGTTCATCACTCTCCTGTCTACTGAAATAACTCTGTGTGATGTTTGTGGTCACTGAAGGCACTCAGACTTGTCCTGCGTCAAACCCTGCAGACTGCTGCCGTCAGAAAAAACTGCACTGTCGACACAATAACACACAAACAAACTGAATTAAACATCTCCACAGTCTACAGTCTGTGGCTGTTCCATGGTACTATGATGGTAATACTGTAGCATAGTACTTAATTACAAAGTGCTTAAATTCACCATACTATGATGTTTACAGTACATACGTGTACAGTTTACAGTACTTACAAAAACACCATAGTATGTCCATATGTTTAAAAATACAACATCTAAAATAATAAAAAAATAATAATAATTCATTCATTCATTCATTTTCCTTCGGCTTAGTCCGTGATTGGGGTCGCCATAGTGGAATGAAGCGGCAACTATTCCAGCAAATGTTTTACGCAGCGGATGCCCTTCCAGCCACAACCCAGTACTGGGAAACACCCATACACTCTCGCATTCACACACACACTCATACATTACGGGCAATTTTGTTTACTCAATTCACCTGTACCGCATGTCTTTGGACTGTAGGGGACACCGGAGCACCCGGAGGAAACCCATGGAGAGAACATGCAAACGAAACAAAGAAATGCCAACTGGCCCAGCCGGGGCTCGAACCAGCGACCTTCTTGCTGCTAACCACTGAGCCACCGTGCCGCCATAATAATAATATGAAATCTGAAATAATTGTTCTAATTTGAATGATATTAAAATGATATATCAAAATATATGCAAATAGAAAATTAACAATATACTAAAAACATCACTGTTATGTACATTTTTCCATGGAGAAACATTTACATTTGTGTGTTGGCATTAGTCCGTCTATACAGATTCTGTCAAATGAAACCAAGATCACAGAGCTGAATATTTAAAAACACAATCTGAGTGGGAATCAGCCCTGAAAGTGTTGGGTTTGTTTTTGTTTCGTCTGATGTTGTTTTTTGTTGTGTCTACAAATGCACAGGGCTTTACATCTATTTGCACACATTTAGTTATTTTTCCTTTTTTGACCTGAAACCCAAAGCAGAGATCAAAAAGCTGAAAGAGAAGTGAGAGTCAATCCTCAGGGCATGAAGACATGAACACACACATCATTAACACACTCGCACCCCAACCTGACCTTCAACATCACAACACAGGCAGAGATGCGGAGGTTTATAGGTCATGCACGCACACACATACACACACACGCACACAGAGAACAGATTAACACATGCCCACACAAACACATGCACACACATGCACACAAACAAACAGACACACACAAACAACAGATAAACAGACATATGCACACACATGCATGCACACACAAACAGCAGATAAACACACACATGTACATACAGACACACACTCACTTAAAAGTACACACATGCAAACATGTACAAACACACACATGAACAGAAAGACACAAAACAAACAATCTCACACACAGACAGTTGTACATACAGATACATATACACACAGACAAACACATGCAGATACACACAAAGAAACACCCAGATGCGTTCGCTTGTGCGTACACACACACATACACAAGCATGCACACACACACAAGCAAGTACACACATGCACATGCACACAGAAAACACACACACACACACCAAACACACAAACAACAGATAAACATACACATTGTGTGTGTGCATACACTAACATTAACACACGTACACAGACACACACACAAACAAAACAAACACACACACACACAAAATCAAACACAAAGACAACAGATAAAAGCACACACAGACACACACAAACAAACAGACACACACATACAAACAACAGATAAACACACACACTTGCATGCACACACACAAAATCACATACAAGTACACACATTCACACATGTACACAGACACACACATAAACAAAAGAAACACAAACGCATTCGATCGTGCGCGCACACGCACGCACACACACACACACGCAAGCATGCACACATACATATGCAAGTACACACATGCTCACACAAAAAAAGAGACACATTCACAAACAAACACAAAATCAAACACACAGACAAAAACACACAACCATACAAACAGAAAAACACAGGCACACATGCATACACACATGAACTGTGTGTGTCTAACACAAAGAAACAAAGATTACACTCTCACACACACACACACACACAAGCATGCACACAAACATACACCTACAACCACGCACATGCACACACACACCTACAGACACGCACACACCTGTCAGTGGTTCAGCAGGTGTCACATGATGTCAAACAGTATGTGGCAGATCTGTAGAGATCAAACCTGCAGGTTGGTTCATCCAGACCTGCTCTCAGTGCAAAAACAGCCTGAGGTGAGAAACACAGCAGCCGAATGTGACTGGAATTTAACAGATAGCTACAATAATAACAAGATCTGTGCTCAAAGACACCTTCTGCTACACTGATCAAATATTATAATATAAATCAAACTTAAAAAAAAGTTTAAGTCAATATTTTGTTTATTGGTATCTATTTTTAGTACTGATATTATATTTTGATTTTACTATCTATAATTCATATGTATATATATGTATCGATATGTATTTGTGATTTATAAAGTTTTGCAAAATGTATGTACATGTAAATAATGTATTATATATTCAATTCAAGTTTATTTGCATAGCGCTTTTCACAATTATTGTTTCAAAGCAGCTTTACAAAAGTGAAGTGAAGTGAAGTGAAGTGTAGTGTGGCCAAGTATGGTGTCCCATACTTGGAATTTGTGCTCTGCATTTAACCCATCCAAGTGCACACACACAGTTAGTGAACACACACATACCGTGAACACACACCCGGAGCAGTGGGCAGCCATGCTGCGGCGCCCAGGGAGCAGTTGGGGGGAACGGTGCCTTGCTCAAGGGACTCAACTCAGTCGTGGTATTGAGGGTGGTGGAGAGTGCTGGTCATTCACTCCCCCCACCCCCAATTCCCGCTGGTACCGAGTATCGAACCAGCAACCTTCGGATCACGAGTCCAACACTCTAACCACCAGGCCACGACTGCTAAAGGTGCACATTATTGTATTACAATCAAAATCGGAAAAAATGAAGGTTATTAGTTACCACAACTTTATTAGTTACTAATAACTTTAACTAATTAACTAGTAACTTTCAACAGTTATATTATATATAAGCATAATTAACCTGCAGTTATATAGTAAATAGGTGATGTCAAGTGTATTATATACAGTGCTCAGATATATTTATTAAAATAATATTTTAGTCACCAAACATATTTAGAAATTGAAAGATAATTCAATTAAATTCAAGCAAAATATTGCAAATAAAATTTACAACCTACAAAATTTCAACTAAATTTTCCTTTTTTTGCTTCTCTTGATTTTTCCTCTATTATTAAATTTGTATTTAATATTTTTCTATAACATATAAATTTGGGTGTACTAGTTTTTGGACCATTATCGCAAGTTATTTTGTTAGATAAGCTCCAGATTTGGCTTCAGTACTGACTAATTTAATGTATATGCACAAATATAATATTGTATAGCTTCCTATTAAAAATATGAATTTAATAGATAGATTTGTGAGGGGTATACTTATATATGCTGAGCACTGTATGTATATGATATATTCATACTGTACTAACATTTGTTAAACACAATTTTGAATCAAAACAATATTTTATTTCACATAGTATACGCTACTATTATGTATTATTTAACCAACCAATCAGCATCCAAATCGTTCTGTTCTAACTCTGTTCATTAAGTAATAAATAAATTGTACTCTACAAATACCGTGACATTCCAACACATTAGCTAGCACCTCTGCTTCACAATTAAACCCTTTTGCAATGAAACAACCGCAAACTGAACAAATAACACAAAAATCGTTTCTCTTTTTTCAATTTAGATGTGAGATGAAGATCTTGGTGCTGGTGGCGGCGAACAGCTGTGTTTCTGCCCTGATAAATGACTCATTTAAATGCGTTTCATTAAGGATACGGAGGATATGTTTTCATCTCCAACAGCCGCTCTGACAGCAGGGGTTTGCGCACCGGTCCGTGACTTAATGGACTCAAATGGAAATTATCCGATGGCTAAAACACATCTCACAATGTAAACGTCCCTCCAATATCGAAGACAGTCGCCCGCCTGTCAAATTATTCGCTCTATATACAACAGAAACCAAATTACCTCATAAAAAGGTACGAGGTAATCAATGAATTGCTATCTGAAACTCGTGCTAGTTGAAGTCATTTGTGTTTGATGAAGCGCGAGCAGCTTTTCCGGTTTGTGTGCCATTTAATTCGAGGGTTTTGAATGGTTGGAGGTTTCAATGAAGGATTAAATGAAGCTTAATCCCATTTTCGAGATGTGAGCAAACAAACAAGAGCACCAAAAGGCTGGCCTGAGGCAAAAGTCACACAATGCTTTAATGCTACAGGTACTGATAATGACAAAAGTGGTGTTTAATGGACAAACGAAGGCTTAAGAACAAATCATTCTTTACCCAATTGGTTTATCGATTGTAAATTTAAAATCAAGTGTTTCTTCTTCCTATAAAGTGTGCTTAAGGTGACTGCTAATCTATGCTAATGATGAGGCAGAATAATATTAATACGCTAATGCTAGTACTGTATATTTTTAAGCATCGGGGGTTAGTGTGCAAAACTAAAAATCCTGAAAAAGAAAAGTGAAGTTTTGGTACCTGGAATAAAACAAACATTTAAAGAAATAAAATATTTAAAAAGGTTAGCCTGATTTCGTTATCTTTGATTAAATGTTATTAATTTAAATATTGAGAAAAAGATTAAAATGAAAGTGAAAGTTAAAATAATTACTCAAAAATGACTAAACTCTTTAGTCTGCAGTAAAAAATGTAAACAAAAAGCAATTAAACATTACACTGAAACTACACTTTGAAACCAAAAAGGCAAAATATGCTATAATTTTGAAAGTAACATGTCAAGTGAATTGTTAGCCCAATGCTCAACCCCCAACTTACTACACACATACTACGGACAATTTAGCTACCCAATCCACCTACAGCACATGTCTTTGGACTGTGGGGGAAACCGGAGCACCCGGAGGAAACCCACGCAAACACGGGGAGAACATGAAAACTCCACACAGAAACGCCAACTGACCCAGCCGGGGCTCGAACCAGCAACCTTCTTGCTGTGAGGCGACAGCACTACCCACTGCGCCACTGTGTCGCTCAAAATTAGCATTACATTTAAAAAAAATAAAACAAAACTCTATAAATAAAATCAATATTAAATATAGGTAGAATTTTAGTGTTTATCACAACATGAACAAAAAAACTACTTTAAAAACATTAGCACTAGCATTTGGCTATTGAAAAGATGCAAGGACGCAAATTAATGGTTATTTAAATCTATATTCTTTCTATTGAATTTATATTTTGGCTTAGGCTAAATATAAATAGTAGGCTTAGCTAATATTTACAGCACTATAAAACATTGTAAATTGTCTATCTTTGGTTGTGAATCTACAAAACAAGTGCTAGCATTAGCATTTTTATTACGTTATTCATACAGCACCTTCAAAGGCTCAATAACACATTGCTGTGTGTTCTTGTAGCTCAGCAGCTGAATTTCCATAATGTGAGGTGAATTATGGTCAGAACTGAGTCGTCTTCAAGAACTGAGTAACATTTCAAAGGGCATTTATTAACCAGTTCTTGATAGCCGGCAGCTATTTCATATAGAAAATACCGCTTATCACCCCAATGCAGACCTGGCCGCTCTTGCACATGCACTTATACGGCTGCTAGACGCCCCGGAGAAATGTAAATGTCCCCGTCTTAATTTAATCTGCAGCAGCATGTGGCATTTATTCAGAAAACAAAGCAAACTGAAAGGGGGAAATGCTCTGATTTTATTAAAACGAGACACTACAGGCAAAAACAATGTTTTTTGTGCACCTGTCAATTAAAAAATTTAGGCCTTCTGGCTCATTTTTTCACACTAATACAAAGAAAACATCACCTAAATGCATAATTTACAGTTTTATTTATATCTGTATATATAAAAAGCGATTTTACAATGGGGATTAGTTCATAAATAGCTAAGTTGTTGACTTATTATTTACAATATTTAGCATTTTTTCCCGTAAATTACAGAGTAATAAAAAGAGATTCCCAAAATACCCTTCTGTAAAATTCTTTGAAAAATTTAACTCGATTTTATTTAATGTTCTTTTTTTTGGGGCAAGAAATATATGCAAATGAGCAGATATTAAATGAATTATTTTGTAACAAAAATCAAAGAGACTACTTAAAATCAAAGCTTTAATAGATCGAATAATCTATTAAGGTAGATTTACTGTAATAGATAAAAAATGATTCACAATAATGAATTGCACTTTCCGTGGACAGGTGCTATCCAGAATGTTATTTCTGGATAGCACCTGTAATATATATATATATAAGTTATTAAACAAATACAAAATGTAAACATTATGTTTTGAGTCGTAAAAAATTAATTTCTGGTTGGAACAGAAAGTGTTATAAATATTTTATAAGATTGTTTTAAGATTTTTACATAGTTGTATGCAAATTAGAACATATTTACTTAATGCGTCATTTGCATATTTATATTAACATTCTACTAAACTTTCAATATAAAAAATGCTTGTAACTCCTAATATAATTAAGGTCACACTTTATTTTGATGGTCCGTTTGTTGAATTTAAGTTACATTGCATCTACATACCAACTTATTCTCATTAGATTATAAGTAGACTGTTAGGTTAGGGTTAGGGTTAGTGTAAGTTGACAAAGTTGCAAAGTTTCTTATAGTCAGTTAAATGTCTGTTGAAGGAGCAGTATCAACAGATATTAAGCAAACAGTCTACTAATACTTAAATGGACCATCAAAATAAAGTGTTACCATAATTAATCAGCAGATTATATTAATAACGCTAACCCTTGCCTAAGTCTTAATGAACCAGAAGTTGCTGCAGATATTATTTTCAGTATGATGCTGCATTGAACAGAATATTAAGCAGGGGGTGAAGTAGGGCTGGGCGATATGGCAAAAATGCGATCTCGATAATTATTTTCCATATTGAATGATAACGATATATATTTCGATATAATTTTTTAATGCTTCCAGATTTAAAAGACTACCCCAAAAATGACTGAAGCCACAAAGGTTAGAGGGTCCATTAAATGGCATAACATATTTTAGGCTGATAAATTTTCAGTGGCCAAAAATTCGGTACATCTCTAATATCAACACACTTTTAGATTCCCATTGTTGCACATTTTTGCTGTGTGATTGGCTCTTAGATCAATATTGAGTAAAAAAGTCCAGAGCTTATTGTCATTGACATAAATTTTATTGCTATTCGATATATCGTTTATCGGCCCAGCCCAAGGGTGAAGTTTTATTTTTGTGCTCCTCCTCTCATCTTTCACTCGCGACAAACTAATGGTTGAAGGGGCGTGGCTAAGCATATTACACCCAAGACGTGAAACTGACATCATCACAGAAGAACTGATGTTCAAAAGCGGAAACAAATGGTCAGATTTTGATTAAAGATTACCAAAAAAAAATCTTCTTTTCAGTGGATTAACTTGCACAGAGTAATTGCTCACTTTAAAACTAACGACATGCGCTAGCAAAATAAACATTTTATTGCAGAAATTCCGATCAATGTTCAGCCGCGCTAGCACATTTTATGAGACATTTGGATAAAATAAAACCCGCCAGAGGATGTAAACATATATTTAATCTATATTTTGTTTCCAAATCCATCACCTGACATCTCTCACAACCAGACAAACCACTGTCCAACCTTGTGTGTGTATGTGTGTGTGTTTGCCTTTGCATTTGCACAAACCCCATGAGCCTCCAGCTGTCGCATCCATCTCTGTCAGGACTAATTATTGACCCGCACTTTTCTGCAAACACACAGCTCGCTTCAGTCTCTCTCTCCCCCTGAGATCATTCTGTCCCGTTTTGAGGTCACACCGGGCATCTTTAGTTTTAACAGCCCCTCTCTTTATGTCTTGTGACCTTCAGGGGTCATGAGGATGCATTTATAGACCTGTATTTCACACCATTTAAGTCCACTTCCGATGTCAGTCAAGGTTTCCTCAGACAAAAATGTCATCATTCAGTTTCATGTGACTGTCTTCCTGAATAAATAAAGGTCTGATATGATTCATTTGACCTTACCTAGCTTTCACAATCTAGAGTCTTGTTAAAAAAAAGACTGTAAACAAAGAAACAAACCTGTGGTACATTCATCAAGAGCCTTTAATAATAATAATAATAATAACAATAACAATAATAGTAATAATGATAATAATAACAACAACAACAATAATAATAGTAACAATGATAATAACAATAATGATAATAATTATTATAGAAATAACTTCAGAGAAATATATTGTTAATACATTGTTTATATTGTTAAACAATAATGATAATAATACAACAACATTTATAATAACAATAATGATAATAATAATAATAATAAATATTATTATAGAAAAAACCTTTTGAAAAATATATTGTTAAACAGTTTAACATATTTATAAAGTTAATAAATTGTAACTATTAAAACAAACAAATACTTTTTTAATTTATGATTTTAAATTCATTAATTTTCATGTTCAGAAACAGTGGTATATTTTTAAAAGGTTTAAATATAGATATTTAATAAATTAAATAAAACAAATATCCACAATTAATAGTATTGCTTCAAGGCTGCTGTAATAATAATAATAATAATAATAATAATGATATCAAATATGTAAATGTTTATTATAGATATGTACAAGATATTTTTATTGAGTTTAATAAAAAAGTATCTTCATTTCTAAAATTAAGAGTGATAATATACTTTAGCATGTTATTAGATGCACTTTATTTTACAATACGTGTACTTGCCTAAGTACTGGTTTATAAAAAGTAACTGCAGGGGTTATTATTACCCAGTTTAAGTAATGACTATGATATGTACAGTACATGTGAGACAGGACTGTGAAACAAAGTGCTATAATAATAAGGACAAAATGTAAAATAATGCTGTGAAATGTACCACGTGGATACCCATCACAGTATATTTCTGTAAAAGCTCTTTCTCTGCAACACTTATTGCATTTTCTTTAAATTCCCTCACTTTTATAACACTTTGTATTTCTATTTTATTAAGTTGTCAGCTGCGCCATGAGAAACTCAAGCTGCATTTCGATCTCAGCTAATAAACTTTCTTATATTACAGGTCTAAAGTTCTCCGAGGTCCGCAAGGAATGGCTCTGTCCGCTTTGGAATCGATTCAAGTCTTCTGGAGTCCAGCCTGCACTGTATTGATTCCCCGTTAATGTCGTAATGACTGTTTTGGCAGCGGATTTGAAGCTGTGAAACGGTGCTTTGGGACAGCACTCATTAAAAAACATGTTGTTTGATTAAAATCAGGAAATGTTCTGTGGTTTCAGACTCCATAGCAGAGTGAGATATGATAGAAATTATCTCCAAACACACACACACACACACGTACACACACAGAAACAAACATTTCCGCCACAGCTGAGGTGCGATATCATGATGGCAGTGAGTTTGTCACGGCGGGGTGCAGGTAAGTGTGAGGTTTGTGTTGTGCTAACACATTAGCTCTGGCCCAAAACCTAGCAAGCAGTTTTGCTCTTCACAGAATACAACTGTAGTACATAGAGAAGACAACTGTTTGGAAAGCTAAACTAGTCCTGAGATAGCTATGGTACAAACTAATGCTGTAAAGTAAGGTAAAAAGTTAGCAGTTAGCATCTAAATAGCATTTGCTTTGCTAGCACATGACACTATTGAAGTCTTTTAATCATAGGAGATCATTTTTGAGACAAGAAAATATTGTGTCAGAAATGAAAGCTATGCTAATGCTATAGTCTACTAATATGAGCTTAATAAAACATGCTAACTATAGCTAAATCTTACAACATGTAACTATTACAACAAAATACACAGTAAAAAGTTGTAAATGGTAATTCTGTCTCAGTTTCAGTTACAAACTTTTTCATTTTTTTCAACTTTTTCATCAACTACAAACGATTTTCATTTTAACAAAAAGATTATAATCCAGTAGATTTTTTTGTATAGCTACAGTGCAGATAAAGCTACAGATAAAAAACTTAAATTGTTAAAAGAAATTACATTTACTAAAAATAATCTAAGTCTTACAACAGCAGTACTATTTTAGCTACCTAGCATAATGTTCTATGCTATGTTTGTAAATCGCAAAACTGCTAACAATTAGCATAATCTAATTAATAATTATAATTAATAATAGTAATTACTAATTAGCATTTATTGGCAGGTAAAACTTTCAGCCTATTTATCGGCTAACAATAAGTTTTTGCTAGCTGGTTCAACATTTGAATATTATTTAAGAATAATATTTCTGGTGGTTAGCTGTTAGCACATTGCTAAGCTACAAAAGCAATAATACCGTTTTAAGCATTAAAAATATACACACAGAAAAAAACGTCATTAATTTGTTTGTATTTTGTTCTCAGACAAAGTGGATATATGATTTTTACAGCTCGTTTCAGTGTAGTAAGGGATTGCTTCAAAAATGTTTTGGAATAGCGCTAATGTGTTAGCAAAAATGCAAAAAAAAAGCAGGTCAGATGGACAGAACCAGAGGCAAACATTCAGAGTTGTCTGACACCAGGAAAAACCAAGGACGATTTGTCTGACTACGGGAGTCAGATTACTGACACGCTCACTCGTACAGCGCGCGCACGGGTGTGAAGAATGTGTGTTGTGTCAGTGCGTTTACCGCCTGTGTCTCTATTTGTGCTTGATTACACACAGCAGGGCCTCTGAGGCCATTGCCACTTCTGCATTTGCACACAAACACAGAGGCCTTTTCTTCACATTCTTCACTGTATTCCTTGCTAGTCTGACAGAGAATAATGTTGCGAAAATTGCACGTTTATAAAACGGAGTCATTATATCAGCTGCGGCTGGTAATGACATATCACGGCGCGTAAAGTGTCTTCTCATCTCCTGTGGCGCTATCAGAGGATTTCAATTCACACAATCCTAGCTCATCACTGTGACGGCGGCGTGGTAATACTTAGTACTTATATTTTCCCTGTCAGGTATGCTATCAGAGCTACAAAAAATAAACTGGGGACAAATATGTGCATATGTTGACTGAGCTAACACTGTTTCTGTATGTTTTTAAGTGGTAATTGTCAGATTTGTACCTGTTAGGTTTAAAAACACAAGCAGAGTCGGCTGATAAATCATTATTAGCAAGCTAAGACTAACATTCACTAGCACTATTGCTTATATTTATGGGCTTACATTTGTTTATCTTGTTCTGCAGATTGTGCTAAATATATGTCAAATATAGCATGCTAAGCTAATGTATGTCTTCATCAGAGTCAGCAGGCTAAGACTAACATTGCTATAGTACTGCTAAAATGTATGGTTTTAGAATATTTATGGGTGTAAGCCTGTTTTTCTTGTTCTGCACAGTTTGTGCTAAATACATGTGAAATATAGGTCAAAGTTTTACGATTTTCACTTGGCGTATGTTAGAACTGATCTTAAAATTCTCATTTATGTTACAAAGACTTTGGACTTGAGCCATTTAAAAATACCCGACAGCATGTAACAATTAGGTACTTTTAATTTTTTGCGATGTAAACTTCTAGAATAAAAACATAAGTTATAATTAAAGTTGACAATAAGGATCATATTTCTATATTTCTCTTCCTTAGCGAGAAGGCATCGTCAACCAAACAGAGCTAGTCACATTTACAGTTCTGTTAAACTAAAAACAGAGAATGATATCACTGGGAGAAAGCAAGTTACAATTTAAAATCAAAATGTAGAAAAACCATTTACCAGTTAAGAGAGTGTGGTCAGTCTGTGTGGCTGTGTGGTTGTGCTTCACAAAACCAGTAATGAGTTGCTTTGACAGTTAGAGATTCAAAAACAAAAAGGCGGGAAATGAAGAACCCTAAACTCTAACCTACAGAATTACAAACAGAACTCTTTCTATGTTTAAAATACATTCATTTTCCTTCATCTTAGTCCCTTTATTCACCAGGGGTCGCCACAGCGGAATGAACCGCCAACTTATCCAGCATGTTTTACACAGCGGATACCCTTTCAGTCACAAAATAGTACGGGGAAACATCCATACACACTCATTCACACACATACACTACGGCCAATTTAGTTTATTCAATTAAAAACATGCAAACTCCACACAGAAATGCCAACTGACCCAGCTGGGACTCGAACCAGCGACTTTCTTGCTGTGAAGCGACAGTGCTAACCACAGAGCCACCGTGTCGACCTATGTTTAAAATAAAACCAAAAAATTTTTAATTGCAGTTTCATGTTTGTTTTGTAGTTACAAGTGTCTTTTACCATATTGCTTTTGCACATTACCATTCAACATTGCCTGAAGTTTCTACTACCTCCTAGTTTAGGTTTTTAGAACAAAGTTATTTTGATCAATTTACCAGTTGAGAGAGTGTTGTCAGTCTCTGTGGTTGAATGGTTGAGCTCCAGAAAATCAATACTGAGGTGCTTCGACAGTTAGAGATTCTAAAAAAAAAGAGGCGGGAAATAAAAAACTTGAGCCCCTAAAAAAAAAAAAATTTAGCATAAAAGTATTCATCAGTATGGCATGGTTCTGGAATAGAACTCTTACTATGTGTAAACAACCTTTACAGAGTCATTGAAGAACCATTAAAGAAGTTTTTGTAACTGCTTTGACAGTTAGGGATTTGAAAAACAAAAAGGCAGGAAATTAAGAATCCAAACTCTAACACATCATATACTTAAACGGCCTTTAAAAAACTGTCAATTTTTTATTAGTTTTTTGAGCTACAAGCTAATTTTGTAAAATTGCAACTACCACTACGTTAAAGACTCAGTTACTAGCAATATTAAGCATCATATAAACAGCAACATATAAACGTACCGTGGTCTTCTTATAACAAACTCACTGTTTCTGACACACTCTAAATACGCCTCAGGCAAAGTGGCACCATCCTGCACACATAAGTATCACAAACCTCGACAAGCCGCAGAGAGAAATACGGACGCTGATGATGTCTGACATTACCGAACTCTTAACAGCGCCGCTAATTACATGCTAATGCAGATCACCGCAGGCCTGTTTAACCCTGCGGCTATTATAGCTTTGGCCAGAAAAACAACAAATTCATTCGAGTCCTGGGGAATTGTATCTAACGTGGACACGGATGATGAGGATATATCAATTTAGCAGGCGACTAATGATCTAAATCTGCTAGCAAGTGGCTAATTACGCACATATGCTTCTAGAAATGCGTATTAATTAAGCTGATGGAGTTATAAGCAGGATACTTCAGCGTCTGTCAGAAGTCGTGTGACTTTTTTTAGCCATTAAATTTGTGCATTCATATGAATTGCTTGCTGATATACGCATTTGTGTGAGCGAATGTGTGTTTCTATTGGCATATAATCAACTGCAAAGGCAGCCGTGCAATTAAAGTGACAAATTGGCCGTGGGCATAAAAAAATCTTCCTTGTGTGTTCATATTCTCCAGAGCCAACTACACACGTGCGCACGCGCGCACACACACACACGCACACGCACACGCACACACACACATATGCACACCATCTGAATGGCTGTGCGTTTAATTGGGTAGCCATGCTAATTGCAGACAGTACATCATTTTCACGGCGTCCTTTCAAGGGCCCGAGGCCTCGCAGAACATTAGCGGGTGAAGACCATGACAACAGGATCACACATCAGGAATTACCACCTTCACTCTTTATATAATCCTTCATTTACTTATTTATAGGGCCAGGGGAGATGTTTATTTATTTATGAGGAGGACAGAGCAGAACAATACAGAGCACACCTGGATCAATGCAGAGAGGTGAGCGGGAGATGTTAAATGTTATGAAGAAAGAAGACTGATGTAGTAAAAATAAAATAAATTAATCAAATAAAATGGGGGGAAATGAACACTATTTTATATTAACATATATTATAATATTATACATAATACATTTTTATATAACAATTATTTTGGGAAACAATTAGTGAAATGAAGTCTAAAACTGATTATTATAAGAGAGGACTGGTGTATACATAAAATTAAATAAAAGAAATATATATATATATATATATATATATATATAATCATGATTTGGGCACACAGGAATTTTTTTTACAACTATGCCTACATACTAAAATTAATGTTTTACTTAAAATTATTTTAAAGAAGACATGATGAATAAAAAAATGTTTAAATAAAATAATAAAAACAATTGATAGTGTAATTTAATAATATAAAAAATATATGAGTGGTAAACTAGCAACAATTACATAAACGGGGGCTATAACAAATAATTAATTTGAGAGCAAATTAATGTAATATAATTAGCCAAGATAAATAATAAAATAAATCATTAATTATTTAAATAAAAACAATTATACTTAAAAAGACTACAACTAACAATTTTGATATAATATTAATGCAATAAGCCATAAACAATATTTTTTTAAATATGTTGGGCCAAACAAGCAATGATTTATCTAATTTATTCATTATAATCTTCTAAACAGTGTTTGTTTTGCTTATACGCATATACACAAATTGTACAATAGGTTCGTCCATGCCATAATATGTTAAATTTCTTGAATTTACTCGATGAGTAAAAGACTGAAGGCATCTGTAGTCTTAACATTTGCGATTAGCTTCTACATTACAGCTCTACTGAGACGAGCTGCCATTCTTTATGCAAGAATAAATTGGTTTGAATAGTGCCTAGTTCCTATTTTAGACCAAATAAAGTCTATAGAAAGAAATAGTGTGTCTGTCTGCATTCTTGAATCCTGTGAATGGCTGAAAGGATTATAAATCAACTCTATTCTGATGCATTTGCACACAGCAACAGATCTGTTTTTCGCTAATTTTCAGCCGTCATATTGAAAGGAGAACATCATAATAACAGCTCTATTTTTGTCTCTCTTTTGCATTAATTCTTTCACAAATATACCTCGCTTCACAATCATACTGCTGTCCCTATTTTCCCTCCACAGTTTCTGTAATTGTTCATAAATTTGGAATGCAGTACTGTTTACATGTACACACATAGAGAGAGAGAGAGAGAGAGAGAGAGAGAGAGAGAGAGAGAGCTTAACTGCAAGTTTTATTTATTTACGAATGCCTCAGATTCAGGCGTGAACAAAGCAGCTTTTACTTTCAAAAAGATTTTAATTCTTTATTGGATTATTTCTTTCTTTACTTGCGAAGAGATGTTAGTCTCTGCACCATTCTTGCAGTAAAAAAATATTATATTATTGTAGCTAAATGTAAGGATGTCTGGAATGTTTTTGTAAGTGGTTATACTGCAGGGTTCCACACAATTCATGTCCCAACACAAATCGATTGAACATAAAACAATTAAGTTGTCGCAAAAAATCTTAAGAATTGTGCCGTTTCAGCTTATAAGTAATTTGAACAAGCAGCAAAAAAAGTGTATGTGCTACATGTATTTATGCATAAGAACTTATTGATAACTTAATTTTGTTGATTGTAATAAAATGTATTATTCAAATTCAATACAGCTCCAACCATAATTAGCATCTACCGAACTTAATCTATAACGGGCAAAAATGAAATATAAATTGAGGTAAAATTGATTTTATATTTGCACATTCATTCAGTAACAACTTGTAATACGCTCTCTATATTGTTTACCATGGTGAATATTCGGTCTGAAATCACATGCAAGTATGACTTGAAAACAACATTAGCACTATTTATTTGACTGTGAACAATGTTGTACTTTGATATCCATTGGCTGCTAATATGATTTCACTATTTAGAATTTGCAAAGATCACTTTTCTGAAATGATATTAAGGACAAAGTCAAAATGTGTGAATATAAAACCAACTTTACCTCAGTGAAATACAAAAAGGTTTCTGTCAACATGCTAGGCTAGCTGGAACACAACAGGAATTTCATGCTCTACTTGGAGGAAAACAACATTGTTTATTACGAGGGTAAATTAAATGACTCATTTGACACACGTTTTCCAATTTCGGAAGAGTATTTAAATGAACCATTTAATGTTCAAAACAAACACTCGTGCTAAACCGAACTACGTAAACAACTTATCGGAAAATCTCAAAACAACTCGCGCATGCTATTCAGAGCAGATCTAATCAAATCGTAATGTTAAAACAAACCAGCGACTACGTAAATAACTTATCGGAACATATCAAAACAACTCATTCCTGCTTTTCAGAGCGGATCTAATCAAATTGTGATGCTAAAACAAACCAGCGACACGCAAGACGAAAGAACGTTAAGTATTTACACAACGCATTTTACCGGATATGCCGGGTGAACGGATAGAATGGGTCATGAATAAAACGGGCCACGAATATTCCCCGGTGGGTTGCATGTTTATGATGTGATGTTTCCTGAGAAAGGGGTATTTTTAGAGGTGATCTGTGTGTCTCATCCCAGATTCACAGCATGTCCTCTGCAGCTGGTGTCAGACGCTCGAGCCTTTGAGGAAACACTGGATGTATTTCAAGATTTCCAGACACTTGTTTAAACTTGTTGGATTGAGATTACGTTTGTATTTTATAAATGGGTAATTATTTATTTTATCATTTAACCACCCCTTTTATTTATTCTATCCCTTACGAAAATGAACTTTTATAGTAAAAGTAGTGTAGTAATCATGTTTTTTTGGTGTAAGCTATTGATTGACCATACAAGCACAGTTTTAGGACATGGTTAGCATTTCAAAACAATGGTTAATTTGTGGTTACCATGGTTTAACACGTTTTTTATACTTATACTATATATTCCTTCTATATGAAAGTAAAAATGAGGGTCGATGTTCGAAAAACGGAGAAAAAACCCTGGCAGAAATGCAGTTCTTACACATCCTATGTATTTCAAGTCTTCTGAAGTCATTAGCTGTGTTTGCATCTATCTATTTTTGTGCGCATTTTGTAATATTGCATAGAAAGATGCTTAATGGAAAAGCCAAGATGCATATACATTTTGAAAATGCGCATAAAAAACTTATGTGCACGACTGAAGAAAAAATACATATAAACTATGATGGAAACACATTTAATGAAAAAATTCCAGTATAACATAGCTATTCTGACAATGACAGTTTCTTTATATAGTACAATTAACCCTTGTGTACTGGTCAAATGTACTACCCTTTCATTATGTTGGTGGCTTTTTTTGCCCCATTGACTTCCATTATAATCAAGTTTTTTGATTGCAAAGCCATGACAGCATATAATCATAAGTTCTTGATTGTTGGTGTTTTCCCCTGTTGGGAAGAGGTAAAAAGTGTAATTTTTACGGTTGATCATCAGTTGGCAGCATTAACCCTTTAGATAGGCCTGTGCAAAAAATTCTGGCTTTTATATGTGGAGTTCTAGAGTAAAACAGCAGATTATAGTGTGTACATTAATACACTTATGTTTACTATGTTTTGAGAGCTCTGAGATTCCTCTGAGTGCTTATTTTCTCTGACATATCAAGATAGGTGAGCAAAGGTCTCTCTCTTGCTTACACTCTCAAACACATACACTATACTCTATATAGAAGGCTGAAACTAAGCTTTTTTTCCACTGAAACTGATGATCAACAGTAAAAATTCAACAAGGAAAACCAGCAACAATCAAAAATGCATGCTTACATGGTGTCATGGCTTTACAAAAGAAATGTCATTATAATGGAAGTCAATGGGGCAAAAACAGCCACGAACATAATGAAAGGGTAGTAAATTTGCGCGGTGTATTGTTGAATTTTTCCTAAATTTCAAAGCATTTTCCCAAAATATGTGTCAAAATAAGGTTTTTCACCAAAATTCATTCCATTTGCTGAAATGCATAGAAAGTCGTGGCCAAATTAAGTCTCAAAATCACCAATGAAAGCATCCCCAACAGCACACAAGGGTTAAAAACAACCCATGTTGACCAATGTGTTTAACAATAACTAACCCCACAAACAAAAACAAATGAAACAAATTAAATTATAATGAGTAAAAGGAAAAAAAAATTCTAAGTGATAAAAACCAGTAACATACAAAAGAAAATGCTTCAAGTAACAGGACTGTTTTTAACTTAGGGTTTGGGTTATGGTTAGATAAAAATAAAAAAAAAGATGGTGCTAATCTAATGGATATGGACCAATCATTGCAAAATCCTCGAGCAGCTACAGAGAAAGCACGATCACCCCAACATTTTAACCTAGACTTGGGAACCAACAAAAGTCTCTGATTTGTTGAGCGATGTGTAACTAAAATAAAGAACTCAAGTCATATTTTCCCTCTTAAATCCAATAATGTCTTGCTCCATTTGTAAAGAAGACACACTTTATACAGCCTATTACATACTACAAGCATTAAAAGTGATTTATGGAATGACTAAGCCTCTGGGCTGATATCAGACAGGATACTCAGTCGCTGCTACTCAACTGAATTTCTTAGTGCTTAGATGTTAGTTTTATCATCCAAGGAATCATATGCTTATGTAATACTGTAGTTTTAGCATATTTACTTAGTAAAACTACATGATTTAAAGTCGAAACTTGCTGTAAAACTAAATCCAAACAATGTAAACAACATATATGTATGCCAGATGGCATCAAGTGTCTGTCTTTGAGCGATTCAATTGATTAATTTAGGAACGAAACAATAAGTAAGTCGTTGAATCATAGTTTAAGAATTTGGATTATTTAAAACTATTTATTCAAAAACACATTCTGAGATAAAAAGTGTCATTAATCAAAAGTGTTATTATTCAAACAGTTGCCGGACGTGTGATGGTTAATTGGACCCTGCCAGGGAAAACAATGTACAAAGGACAAACAATTTAACACTGTTCAAAACATACCTTACATAGTTAAATTAAATATATTCTCTTCTTCTGCCCCTGCAGGAGACTTGTTCACTCAACTTGAACAAACTGAGGTGTTTTTACATGCGCACACACATGCTGCATTCAAGTCCTCTAGGAATGTTTGTACTAATGATTTGACAAGTTGTAGTTACGATGTTCAAGGCATGTGCGTGCAAGTCACTTCCCTCAGCACAAGGTGTACCTTCTTTTGATAAATTAAAGAACTTACAGTAGGGTTTGTTAACTTTGCTTCTAGAAAATGAAGAGCAAAGAATTCACATCAGGTGTGTTTTGAGTTTAAATTTTTTTTTTATAATTTATGAAGCCACATTAAAGTATGAAACTAAAGTTACTGCAGACTTTGATGACGAATTTCCAACTGAAATTGAAGATTGAGTAGGGTTTTATTGCGGGGTTTTATTTTTGAGCTCCTCCTCTCATCTTTCACTCGCAGCAAACATAAGGTCGGTGGGGGCGTGGCTAAGCATATTTCGGCCAAGCCGTCAAACTGATGTCATCATCATCATCCAGAGTGCAGGCAAATGGTCAGATTTTGATTAAAGATTACCAAAGCAAGCTTTTTTTAGTGGATTAACTTGCAAATATTAATTACTCACCTTAACACCGTGTGCTAACTACACGCAATACAACAAGTGAAAAGCAATTTGGCGATCCGCACCAAACGTTGACCGCCAAATTCATTTAAATATCAGCCACTCCCCTTTCAATGAAATGGTAAGGCTTATAATCTAATTAATACACATTAAACCGATTTAAAATTTTGAAAAGTAAATGATGAGTGACTGATGTTGTTGATTTGCAATTGAGTCACAGTTCTGACTTTCATTTTCAAACCGTCTGCTAGTTATTTTAATTTTTTAAGATCTGAGGTAAACTATCTGCTGCTGCTTTCAATAGTATGGCAATAAATGTCATGTAAAATGGTGTTCAAACTCACATTGGTAGCACTGAACATTAAATAAGCTATAATAATCTGTACCTGAGGTTATAATTGTCAAAGTAGTTTATGCTGTTGTTTTGCTGCGGTGTCGGAAATATAAATAAAAATATAGTTTCTACTGGAAATATAGATGAGTAGTTTCTAAAATAGAAATTTTGTGAGTCACTGTTGTGGATGATTAGGACAGAACTAATTTTAACATGAAAAAGATACCTTTTATCGCGTGTTGCGGCAGATGTAGTTAGGACAACTAACAATGTATGCTAAGCTAGCAAAATAAACATTGTAAATTTTGATTTCATGGTATATTTTTAGTTTCCCACCTAAAATAATAACTTTATTGTGGCGTTCTCGTGTGTTTTACTCAGAAATACGCTTTATCTGACATGACTTGAACGCACCAACAGACACGCACGTTCACACAAACTGCGCTAATATACACCCTGTGATAAGAGTCACAGCATGCAGACCTGCGGGCTTTTGACAGGGTGATTAAGAACACTGTGTGCATGCTCATGTTTGCATCTACACACACACACATACACAGGGCATACACAGCATAAATACATACTTTCCTCCAGCAGAGCTTAAGAAATAAGCTGCACCTCTAGACGTTCTGCCGTTGCAAAACGTTACTGCAAAGCAAATAGGCAACGTGTATAGGCTAGTAGGCATACTGAATGAACATATTTCATAAATAACGTGTAGTTCATACAGTATATCAACATTTTAAAATGAATGAAATAGGGAATAAATGATATTCCCTTAGCATTTAATTGCATTACAGAATTTAAAGGTGTTGCTCGCAGATGGCATTTTATGTTTTTGCATTATACAGTTTGTGTGTCTGTGTATGTACAGATTTATTTAGTTTACAGGGACTTGTTGTATAATGACATGGGTATGACTTAATTGATATTCAAACTTTGCCACAGGTTTTATGTGAGGGTTGGGTTTAGGGGTAGGGCTATGTCATAAGTGGTTTTTACTGTACAAAATACATTACACCTATCCCTGTAAACCATGTATACAAGTATGTGTGTGTGTGTGTGTTTAAAGTATTACAGATTAAACATTTGGTTGATGAGTGAGTGAAATTTTACTATATTTATATTATTTTTGACTATTTATTATTTTTTTCAATACTATAGTGCATAAAGTGTCTTTCCTGTATAAAAGTTTTGTTTAACACAAGATTAACTGATTAGAGATTAAAATTAAATCAGTGAAACATGCTTAATTTCTACATTATTTTATATCACTTTACATAAGTAAGATATGTCGCTTGCACATGCCATTTTATGGTGTGTCTTCTACATTTTTTTACTCGCAGTGTTACCAAATCTTATTGTTAAGTAAACTTTAAAAGTTATTATATATTATATGAAATAATATATTTTAACATTATTAGAGTGCTTAGTGTCTTGCTCCCTAAAAATGTATAATAATAAAAAAAAATAAAAAAAAATCTGGGAAATACAAATCAAAGTATACGACAAAGTCCGGAAAAAAAAAGTTAAGATTAAGTGTGATGTTGTTGACCCACAAAACGACTTACACTGACCCAGACGGTACCAAACAGTTCCCAGCTGGCACAGTGGGACAAAACGCCACAATGAACCACATGAAAGTGAAAATCCTAAAAATCCTACACCTATCAAAAGCAGACTTTGATCCAGACTCACTGTTAATGGTCGCAGGCAGCGTCTGTAAAACACGCACAGCTCCTCTGGCCACACAGGTAGATAAAGAGACTCACTACAAGCAGTTAAAAGTGCCATGTGAGAGCAGTTTACGTGACAAACCTTTTATGAGAAACCTCAAATACTCCGAAAAGAGTGCAGGATAAAGAATGAATGCCAAGCCTGACCTAAAAAAACAGTCCTAGCTGGACAACAAGGTACAATACAGCGGGGAAAATAAGTATTGAACATGTCATGTTTTTTCCTGGGAATAATATTTCTAAAGGAGCTGTTGACATGAAATTGAACCATATTTTGGTAAAAATTCAAACAATACAAACATCAAAACAAAACAAAACAATGAAAAATTTCTTATGTGTAATAACAATGAAATGACACAAGAAGAAAGTACTGAACTACTGAAATGTATTTAATACTTTGTATAAAAGGCTGTTTTGGTGATGGCAGCTTAAAGACGCCTCTCACATGGAGAATGAAGTCACATGAATTGCTCAAGTGTGAGTTTTTCAACAGACTTCAACAGAGTGTAAAAATCTTGATGGTTCTTTGGGTCTCGTCTATCAAATCTGAATTTGTATTTTCTATTGGATTCAGGTCAGGTGATTGGCTGGGCCATTCTACAGCTTGATTTTCTTTCTTTGAAAGCATTTGAGAGTTTCCTTGGCTGTGTTTTGGATCATTGTCTTGCTGAAATGTCCACTCTAGTTTCATCTTCATCATCCTGATAATGTAGATGTTGTGACTGAAACAGCTAATATTAATTTACAATGACGAGGGGCAGAGGATTGCTGAAGAACTACTGAGAGATTTCAGCTGCTGTCTGGGGTTTCACTGCCTTTCTACACCTCCCTTTCTTCATGTGTTCAATACTTTTTTCCTGCATCATTTCATTTTATTACGCATGACTTAATTTGTAAACTAATTAGATTAGTTTTCTTTGCATATGGACTTCTTTGCTTGTTACAACATCAAGGGAAAACTTCAAGTCAATGGCACCTTTAGAAATATGTTTTCTGAGAAAAATGGTGACGTGTTCAATACTTATTTCCCCCGTTATGTGTGCGTCTATAATTAGAGATTAATTTTTGCATTTCAGAAATTATTTTAAATATCTTATTGAAAACAAACATATTTAATTTACACACAACTCACTTCCTTTTTTTTACTTTAAACAAAGAAAAAAATACATTGTTATACATATATTAATAAATATTTGTCAACTCTGTTATGCTAGTTGGACAATAACAAAATTGACCATTTTTAAAGTCACTTGCTAGCATAAATGCTAAGAGCAAATGGCAGTAATGAAATCATGATTAAAAGACGATTAAAGGAACCACAGGGTGATTGGTGAATAATTCAGTTTAACTTTTAATAATGTGGTAAGGGTTTTGACATTTTACTAAATAACTCTTGGCGCAAGAACTGTTCAGGTGAAAATATTTTCTCAGAAGGAGCACAAAGGCCATTCAGTGGTTCAGATCTTATCAGTGAGGGGGAAATGACATAATTTCCTGTTCCTTACATAGTTGTGGGAGATAAAGCCATTTTAAAGGCAGAGCATGGAAAGGTAACATAGCTGACATGGTATTTCTAGACACATTTAATGAAGTAAACATAATTTTTAAACAATGTAAAACAGATTTCAGAAAAAAGGGCTTTTAAATATGAAATAAACAATAATGCATGATGGAAAAACACACAAGACACAAGACATCATAGTTTTCAGCTTTATAAGACACATATTTGCAGAAAATGTTATAGTTTTATGGCCTGTAACATCTTGTGAACCATTTCACCTGATGAAAAAGTAATTTATAGTAAATGCTACACTCTTTTTAAACCATACTATCAAATAAAAAAATGATTTCTGCAAAATTGTTGCAAGCAATTTATATGGGCTGAATTTAAACAAACAAATTAAATTTAGTAATGTTCAACTTAATTTGTTTGTTTAAATTCAGCCCAAATAAACTGTTTACAACCACTTACCCTAAAGAAATTTACTAAATTCAATTAATTATCTTTAAATCCTTTTTTTACTGCAGTAAAGTTCTTGAATTAATCTATTGTGGTAATTCCATATTGCTATGGTAACGCAACAACTATAGTAACAATTAGGGTTGTTCCGATACCCATGCTAATATGGGAAATACTTGCCAATACCGCAAAAATTCTGGCATTGGTATCGGTGAGTATTTGAAACCATAAACCGATCCGATACATCTTTTTAAATAAGACATACAGTATGCCCGCTAGTAGGGATGCTCATACTGACGTTTAACCGTTAACCGAAAGAATGCATTTTTAATCGATTAACCAGTTAAATGGTTAAAAATTATTATTATTTTATTTTGTATTTTTCAGGTTTTGCTGCATATTTATATATTACCCAGTAGTAAGTATTCTATGGCTATATATTACACTACAATCCACCACAGTTTACTGTACACTCAAAAAAATTGCTGTTTGTTCAAACTACTTATTTAAAATGAGCTGCAACAACACAATTCTTGAGGGTTTTTTTGGGGACAATATAAAGTTAAAGTTGACTACCGTATTTATTATTAGGTCACTACTGTTAATACTACAGTATGCTACAGTATGAATTCACTAACAACCAGTTGTAAATACTATAATACATACAGCATATAATACACTTAACTATAGTATATATATATATAAAACCTGTATTACCCCTAGTATGTAGTCTAGTATGAGTATGTATTCAGTGAATATTATTGAGGGTTTTACGCTGAGGGGGCCGTTTCACATTGAAAGCAAAACAGCTCGCGAGAAGCTTTACAGCTGGTTTGGAGACATAAATATCTCTCTCTCTCTCTCTCTCTCATTCTTGTATTGCCCGTAGTTAATCACGTGCAGTTCTGCCGACAGCTGGCCGAAAGCCAGACTGCCAGACCTCAGGGAAATGTGCAAGTAACCGGATCCACTTTACAACGTGTGTATATTCACATCTGTATATATATATATATATATATATATATGTGCGTGTG
>CAIGQV010007757.1:15664963-15678730 GCA_903798115.1 Danio jaintianensis
TGTGTGTGTGTGTGTGTGTGTGTGTGTGTGTGTGTGTGTGTGTGTGTGTGTGTGTGTGTGTGTGTGTGTGTGCATGCGTGCGTGTGCCTGTGTGTGTGTGCGCGAATGGACCGACCCAAGGTCAGATTTCACATGTCGGTCAGGGACAGTTGTAACGCTCTCGGCTGATCCAGGTAAACACAGGCACAGTTTTTCTCCATCTGGTTCTAGTAAAGCTGACGCCGGCACTACAATGAATGATTACACCTCCATGGAGGGCACCAGTCCAAACAAAACCTTTCGACAACACGGAGGAGAGTGAAAAACATGACGTAAAGCACATGTTTGCAATCAGGCCTTTCTTTCGAAGTTCGCTTTCCCACAGGAAATCAATTTAATTGCGTTTTACAGGTAATTCAAAATCCCGTCTGGATCAAAAGCGGCTGTTTTTCGCAAAATAAAATTTGAAAACACACATTACCTACTGTTTTTCGGCTAAAGACATCATCTGAGAAATCTAATACGGTCTTGATTGTTTATGATTTTAGCATCGTAGGCTCTGTTTCCAGCGTTCTGGGATTAAGATGTATCAAATGCATCTCTTGGGACCATTTGCGTTGAGATTTCATCAAAACCCTTCAATCTTTTTCCATCTCTGCATCACTTTAGTACGAGCGCTAAGTGCGACGCATAAGTACTTTCGAACGTACAAGCCCATGTTACAAGGCTTACAAGTAATCAGAAACCAACAGTGGCTTGAGGAAAGGCAACCACAAACTTGTTCATCATTGCGTGAAGGCAACGAAGTCTATATGGTCCAAGCCAATGGAGCATCTACTGACAAAACGCAGACTAGGGCAGTGTTTCCCAACCCTGTTCCTGAAGGCACACCAACAGTACACATTTTCAACCTTTTACTATTCAAACACACCTGAATCAACTCATCAGAATATTAAAAGAGACTCCAAAACCTGAAACGAATGGTTCCGATAAGGGAGACATCCGAAATATGTACTGTTGGTGTGTCTCCAGGAACAAGGTTAGGAAACATTTGGTATTACAGAAGCAAATCTTAACTTGATTTGGGATTCTTATCCTATCTTACAAAATTGTCTTATCTCTAGTTCGGAAATCTGAAATTGTGTCATCAAGTTCGACAATCCACTCTCGGTCTATTGCCAAGCAACCAACACTGCGCGAGCTGCTAATGTGTTAGCCTAAACAAAAGGGTTAAAGAAAACGAGTGAGCTTTTATTTCAGTGCCGCATTGGCCTGTATATTGAGAGCATGATAACCCTTTTGGTAGGCCTCGTCTTTGCCACTAGAGGCCTTAACTGGAACGAGGGAGCCATCCTCTCATCCTATAACTCCTGGCATTCTGCACGTTCAAGAAAAAAAACTCTTGATAGTTGAAAGCTCTTGGAAATCTAATGTAGGTAGGTGCTAAAGCCACTTTAGGGTCCTCTAGGAGTCTTTCCACCATTAAATATCTAATCAGTCATTAATAAATTGTTAGACAGTGAAATTGTACACTTTTTTCCTGTTAGCTTTCAATAATAATATTAAATAGCTTTCATAATTTAGAATTTAGGACAGTCGTGCGGTTGTCCAAAAGTTAGGAGAGTTTTTAGAATTTTTTGTAAAGTTAGGATGTTTTAGTAATACCACTTCCTTTCTCATCTGATTGGTCACACAGATGCTTTTAACTTGACTCAGCGTCTAAAAAACATGGCGTTTATGTGCACGGTGCTTTAAAACACGCTAGACGCGAGCGTAACGGTCACACACAACGTCAATCGCGTTTACATTGAAAAACAAAGTAGTGCATTGGAAAGGAAAAACATGCTTTTGTGTGAACAGCCCCTTACATTTTCCACACAAGTTTTTTCCACTCTCACCTTGTTAGTAAACAGTACCTGAAGAGAAGTGATGAATTGCTACTTGTTGACAGGAGTTCCGTCACAATGGAAGAAATGGCATTCATTTTAAAGACAAGCCATCGATATATATATAATATTAGTCAAGTAAAATCACACTTTTATACTACTGTGTACTCCGCCTCTATTGTGTATGGTTGTTTGTGGTTATATTTGAAGTCAACATGTATTGAGCATATCTACTATGTATTATGCATGTGCATAACATCAAAATTTCAAACATTCCTGTATTGGGTGTTGACACAGCATTTTAAAAATGTGCGTTGTCAAACCTGTTTTCAAAATTATGCATGTTCAGTTGTCGCGTATAAACGAACGGGCAAAACACTTTTGGCTGAAAACGTTAAATTGTAAATGACTCCTAAAATGCTAGCTTACATTGAAAATGCATTAGTGTTAATGCAGCCTAAATGTAATGCTGCGGTCACACTAGAGTTTGAGCATGAAAAATTCTGTATGGCGCTGCAAAAAGGGGCGGGATTAAACAAGATAATTAGACATTTAATAAATCTAGCAATTGGTTCACATTTTAAATTTCTGTACAGAGAGCTCATGTTTTGATCTTTGATTGGTCTCACGCAGTCATGTGATGCGATTTTGTAGGTCAGAGTTCACTAAGCTTGAATTTTGCAATGCAGCGAACTGCGAAACTTGTCGCACGAGCTTGCGTTTCCGGTCTGTCGCATTCATATGCGTCTGTATAGAAGTCTAAGTAGCAGCAGATGAGCCATTTCCAAAAAACAATTTTCCATCAAAGCACATGTTGCTACATGACAATGCAGAGCAATCATTATCATCTCACTTTCATTATCATAACTCCCAGGCTATAATAAACCCTAGCAGAGAACACGCTCAGATGAATACACACCCTCTAACTTTCTCCAAATGCAAATCTATAACCACGCAAACCATTTCATTAGATGTTTACGCTTATTTTATTCATGATATGTCCATAAATTTACATAAAAAAGCCCATCTCGAATTTTGTTCTCCAACACGGTGGGATGAAAATGGTGCTAAATATGTGTCGTTATACTACAAAGTTTAACCTCTTTTGATTTGGGGTGAAAAACGATGAAACATAGCAGGTTCTGTGCGATCCCCCTACATAATTCAGCATAAATCACACATCCAATGGAGTTCTCAAAGAAAGAAGGTCAACCGCTGATGCCTCTGATGTTCAGAGATGTCACCCAATAGACAATTCACTTTTTTTTCAGGGCATAAAGTGGTGACATTCTAGCCTGTAAAGACCCAGATATGTCACAAATGTGATATTTTGAAGAAAATGTCATCTCCTAACTCAATCCAGTTCCACTTCAGTGGTTGCGGGTTGCTTCCAGATTGGTTTTCTATAGAAGATTCTGTCAGTCCGAGTAAACGTTATGAAGAATGTGTGACGCCCCTGAGCCAGAGCTGCACTGACTTTGAGTGGGTTTATGATGGAACTCTGGATCCTCACTGGCTAAGAGCTGAGGAATTAGGAGGAATTCTGACCCGCTATTGGCTGACGAGCTGAATGTTGCGTGCGAAGCCACAGGCACATGCTGTTGACATACAGTACAGTTCAGAATGTGTTCTGTATATTCTCAAACATAAACATGTGTCTCTGACGGAATTTACTTTTGCTTAAAAAAAATAAATAATAATCTGTAATTTTTATATTCAAATTAAGACAAAACTATACCAATGTTTTAACTTTAAGAGTTAAGAAAGTAAATTGTTCAATAAGAAAGCAAATACAAATATATACTCCTAATCAATAAAAAAATCTATTTGTTGTACAAATCACTACAGTTCTTTAAAAAATTATTATGACATAATATTAAAATGTAGTTTATTTACAGCATGTTCAAGGTTTTATTATGCAAAATCAGTCTAACTTTAATCAAAACATTCTCTACTTCATTGCTTTTTTTTATGGTGATTGGGAAAAAATAGCATCCAATATCTTTTAGGTATGCCTTTCAATCCAAATCATTAAAATCAAGTTAAAAATTCTTTGTGTTTCTTGTGTTCATTTCTATTACGTAAGATTTCTTTTGATTTTTCGAAATATGTTTCCTCTTAGGCTAAGCTAAATTCATCAGCGCTAATTATTCTAGCGAAGAAAAAAATCAACCTTCAGCTAAGCGTAACGTATTTCATTTCTAAAATGACAAAAAAAAAAACATCCAATTTACAAACCAATCAAATCCAAGCATTTAAAACAAGTCACATTATAAACCACATTATTTCACACAATTATTTTAGCTTCAATCTAAGAAATGTTGGGTTATTTAAACCAAACTGGGTAAAATATGGACCATTGGGTTAAATTTGGTCCTATTTATTTAATAAAAAAAATAACCAGCCAGCACTTGGGTTAGTCCCTATTACACCCAGAATTGGGTTGAAATAACCCAGCATTTTAGAGGGTCGAAAAGGCATTGTATCGTAGAAGCTACAAACAATATTATCCAATAAAACTGCAGCCTGCTTTTAGAAATCGAATCAAATCCAGTATATAAAAACAAGCCCCACCCACATTTTATCAGACCGTTATTATTTTCATAAACAGTTATCCAGATTTACAAAAATTCAGCAACCGCACTTCCTGGTATTAAGATGAGGAGTTTTTATGAATTCATTCCAAATTGAACGATCACACATTTATTTTCGCCCCCGGCACTGCCAATTTCCTTCCCTCACTCAAGCAGTTGTTTGCCATTTAACCAATTTGGCACACACTTGTTTTGTTTGCACACTGAAAAAGGCGTCTGCTGACACACGGATTATGCAAAGTCACATCAGCACATGCTAATATCGCCCGAATGCTTTATGATACAGATGTGGGGGAGAGAATTGCATATTTCTTTCTTTCATCTTCTAAAGCTGAGGTGCTTGTCAGCAGTGCTGAGCAGAGGATTGCGGGTTGGATTGTATAATGCAGTGGTGACAGGGAAAAGGCTTATGGAAAATCATAAGCCAAAGAAGAAAAAAAAAAACTCTCGTTCAGGCCCTGTTCTGTCCATCAGGTGGAAAGAGTGACAAGAAAACCTACAGAGTGTCACACCACTAAACCTAGCTTGTAAACAAACAGATGGTAAATATTTATAATGGATAACAAACACCACAAATGCCACTTATGGGTGTTAACGGACTGGAACTGAAAATAAAACTGGTTTAAGATCATGGAATTCGCAACGTTTTTCTGATTGACAGGCTATATTGTAAACTTTTTTGACAATATGTCAGATTTTGATTGGATCGTAAAGTAAGGTAAGCTATTATATTATTTGTTAGTGTAATATTTCCAAATGTTTACGTTTTGATGGATTAGTTGCTAATTTGTAGGAATTTGCACTTCTTATTTGTGCATTTTTGTCATATCAGTGTAACGTATCAGTGACTTTAATGTTTAGGAGGTGGAGTTAGGGGTGGGGCCTCATATTTTTTGTAAACACTAACATTTATTTTTAGAAATTCTTAGTGTCATACCACTAAATCTGCCACTCATGGGTGTTAAAGTACTGGAACTGAAAATAAAACTAGTTTAAGATCATGGAATTCGCAATGTTTTTCTGATTGATAGGATATATTGTAAATGTTTTTGACTATATGTCAGATTCTGATTGGACTGTAAAGTAAGGTAAGCTATTATATTATTGGTTAAAATAATATTTCCTAATTTCTGCAATTTTACGTTTTGGTGGATTAGTTGCTAATTTGTAAATTTTTATTTGTGCGCTTTTGACGATGTTTTAATGTCTCAGTGACGTTAATGTTTAGAGGGCGGATTTAGGGGTGGGGCTTTATGTTTTTTGTCAAAGCTAACATTTATTTTTATAAATTCATATCAATTAGCAACGAATGTGACAAAACATAAAGGTTATTAAATTAGTACTAAAACAAGACAGCTCATCAATAATTAATAGAATTACCAATGCATTATATTTTGCAATTTTAATAAACAATTAAATATTTGACATAATTATCAAGTTTAAATTGATGAAATTCACAATTTGCATAATGTAGCAGGGTTTTTTTGCTTATATCTCTAAATGTTTTTGACTATATGTCAGATTTTGATTGGATTGTAAAGTAAGGCAAGCTTTTATATTATTGGGTAATATAACTTTCGAAACAATCCTATTGTAATTCGTAACAATTTTTTTGTGGATTGGTAGCTAATTCCTATGAATTTATACGTTCTTATTCATGCATTTTTGTAGATCTTTTAATGCCTCAGTTAAAAGGGGGCATCAGTGGGGCATCTTTTTTTTTTCGAAATAAAACATCTAACGTTTATCATACAAATTAGCGTTAGCCAAATTATTGTAGCATTTTTCTGACAGATGTAAATGTTTTTGACTACATGTCAGATTTTGATTGGATTGTAAAGTAAGGCAAGCTTTTATATTATTGGTTAATATAACTTTCCGAAACAATCCCACTGTAATTCGACACTATTTTATATTTTAGTGGATTAGTAGCTAACTCGTACGAATTTGTGCATTCTTATTCAAGCACTTTTGTAAATCTTTTAATGCCTCAGTGATAGTAATGTTTAAGGGTGGAGTTAGGAGTGGGAAATAAAAACATCTAACATTTATTATACAAATTCAGACGAGTTAGCGTTAGCCGAATTAACGTAGCATTATTCTGATAGATGTACATGTTTTTGACTACAGTATATGTCAGATTTCGATTGGATTGTAAAGAAAGGTAAGCTACTATATTTTTGGTTATTATAATTTCCGAAACAATCCCATTATAATTTGTAACTATTTTACGTTTTAGTGAATTAGTAGCTAATTTGTATGAATTCGTACATTTTTTTTCATGCATTTGTGTAGCTATTTGAAAAAAGCATCAGTGATTGTAATGTTTAGGGGGCAGAGTTAGGGGTGGAGCATCAGTTTTAAAAAAAAAAACATTTATCATACACACTCATACGAACAAGCGTTAGCCGAATTAACGCAGCATTTTTCTGATAGATATATTGGAACTGTTTTTGACTATATGTCATATTTTGATTGGATCGTGAGGTAAGCTATTATATTATTGGTTAATTTTCTTGTTTCGACTCAAGCCCATTGCAATTTGTAACTATTTTACATTTTGATCAATTTGTGGCTTAGTTTTGTTTAGGGAAGAAGTTGAGGCTGGGGCATCATATTTTTTACCAATAAAATCCAACATTTATTGTACAAATTCCAATAAAAAAAGCCACAAACGTGACAAAACAAAGATTATTAAATTAGTAGTAAAAAGGAGAGCTCCTCATTAATCAAATGACCTGTTCATTTTATATGTAGCAATTTATTAATTAAATATTCAACATAAAATAATTATCAAGAAAATATCATTTTAATTAATTTGTAAGAATTAACCAGTATAATTAATAACTCAATGTATAACTCGCCGTCTCCTTGTACATCTAAAAAAAAAATTTCAAACTGAGCTTTTTTTCAATGTGTATGAATTTTGAGATTATCAACAACAGACATCAAGAAAACCAACAAGCACAGGATTTCACTTTTATGACTCCAGAAAAGAGCAGCACAAACACCGGCGTTCTTCAGAAATTCTTTCTGTATGTTGGACAGCAGGAAGTCAGTCACAGGTGTGGAGCGTCACGAGGGTGAGGGGTGAACTTTACCTTCAACAAACTCCTGAGATGAATGTGTCCTCCAGAGAACCGCTTGAACTTCACAGTCTTACCAGTGTTTTTGATATGAGATCACAGGCAACCTCACCGTCTCCATATGTGCAGCAGGAAGCCCCGAGTTGAGTTTCTATGGAGCTGTGAATCATTTCAGCCCTCTCACACACACATGCACACGCACACACACACACACACACACACACACACACACACACACACACACACACACACACATTTAGCCATCTAAATTGAAACATTACATAGACTTCTAAATATTTTTATATTTTATAACCTACACCTACCCCTAACTCTAAATATAAACCAAACCCTCATTTTGGGGCAATTTTTACAACTTTTAGTTTACTTTGTTTAATTTTTATACCAGTTTTACAATTGAGGAAGTCCACAAAGGGAGGTTTTTGAAGAATTTGAAAGTTTTTGCTCTCTTTGGGAACACATTTGTACCCAAAAAATGGTAAAGTAAGTACATACACATACACACACACACACCTCACACACATGTTTTATGAGGTGTTGGAAGAAATGAGTGGAGGCTTTTGGCTTCTCCAACGCCCCTCAAGTGAAGGAAAACGCTCATTTCCTTTAGGTGTCTCCAGAAGTCATCAACATTCCTGCTCTTTTTAGGAAAATCCATGTTAGGACTCTTGAGTCACTAATACTACAGTAATTACCTTATATCACTGTAGAAACTCATAATGTTAACTTTGCGCAGATGTAGGAACTTTCTAGACACATTTAATCCAGACGCCACTCCGTTTCTGATGGCATAATCCTGTTGAATACAAAGAGTTTGGTCATTTACGGTAACGACGATCACTTGCGCATCATTGAGCTAATGAGTTGTACCAAAGACTATAGAATAAACAAGACATGTCACTCGTATAGTTTTGGGGAAAAGTGGGGAAAGTGTAACCGTCAATATGGTGAATGAAGCCCCGCCTTCTAGTACAGGAGCCAGTCAGCGATCGCTACAAACTGTCGATTCTCCGGGGGAGGGGCTTGGACCAGACGTGTGTTTTTATGAGTTTCTGCAGATTTTGTGTGATTCGAACATTTAGAAATTATACTAAAGAGACAGTTGTTGTTTAATTTTGTTGGTGATTCCGAAAATTTATTCACAAGCTTAGCAAGCAATTTTGGAGAATTTGATGTTTCCCCATTCAAACTAAATGCCTGAGCATACTGCCCAAGAGGTGTTTCAAAGATGGCCGCCAAGTGAAATGACTTGTACTTATACTGAAGATTTAGGCTGTGTTTACATTTCAAATAGAATGAATTTAGAATGAAAACGCTCCACATCCAGACTGGCGTTTTTACTGTGTTTCAGAAAAACAATGTCAGCTATAGAGCCTAAAACACATGATACACAACCAGGGGCGGATTTAACCAATAAGCGAGGTAAGCAGCCGCTTAGGGGCCTCAATAAATACCTAGAAATATAAATTATACCCATAAATTATATAACATCATTTTCTATCATATTTTGTATGATAGAATAAAATTTTGACATAATTATTACATCTGTGCAAATTTGTCCCCCACCCCCAATCATGGAGGAGTCCAGCAGTCAAATCAGGTAAATATTTAGTTTAAAAAAAGATGAAATAGTTTCTTTATTACTTTTAGTTGTGAATTCATTTTAAGGAAACAAAATAATTTAAATATGTAGAGATTGCATTACGATAAAAGGTAGAAAATGAGATTGAGTGATATATATATAAAAAATAATAAATAATAGTACAAAGGGTACATTTTAGGACTGTTGGGCCCCATGGCTGGAATTGTTTAGGGCCCCCAAATCACTAAATCCACCCCTGTACACGACGAAAACCTGATGGGTTAACATGTTCATTGTTGTAAGATGCTAAAACATTCCAGCTTCCTACAGCAATTTGTACGCACATATTAATATTTTTGAGAATGTATGCGACCTACATTTGTTGTTTGTGAATCTGTAAAAAAATTAATTCTGAAATTTTGAAATAAAATTTCTCGGAAACTTGCGAAAACGATTTAGAACAAACAATTCGATATGCCACAAAAAAGAGCCAAAGCATGTGTGTAAAGACGGGGTGTAACTCCATGACTTCATCAGTGCCGACAGAGGCCAAAGATTTAGGTCAAAACATTGGCAAGACGAGGTGGAGCCCGGCAAACGCATCCAAATAAAAGATTCTCACACACACACACACAGGCGCACACACACACACATCTAAATGCAGTCCAGCTGGAATGCAAAAACCCAGAATAAAACAGCTTGTAGATTTCTGTGTGGTAATTGAGCCTGCTGGTTTTAATTATTGACCTGTTAAATCATGACACGTACAGCCCATCAAGAAGAAAAACAATTAAAAGTAATGAAGACGTGACAAGTTAGTTTCCCTGCTCATGTTTTTCATGTCTAGTGGGGTCGTGGAAGAAACACTTTCCTTTAACACACACACACACAAACATTCATGTTGTGTCTGGAAAAAAAGTTTGTTATGTCTTATTTCAATCAGGTAGAAAAGCCTGTTTTTAAATCGCAAAGAAGTAAACAAAAAAAAAGTCTGAGGGGTTGTTAGTGTTTGGAGTATCAGCCAGGCAATTAATAGGACGTTATTTGGCCTTTTTGAAAATATTGGCAGGTTATCTTGAGGTTAGCGCAAAACCCGGATTTACAAGCCTGGCTTATGTATCAATCTCTTATAAATATACGCTGTGATTTTGTGGTTTGTGATTAGAAACAGACTTCCTCCCACAGACCACGAAACTGCCACGAAATGTGATGCAATCCTGACCAACAATAATAGATATTTTTGTTAAATACTTATTAACTTACTTATGTGAAGCAACATTGTGAATTTAGTTTATTTTATACAGCAAAATGATTTTTGACCAATCTTAGCTTGCTAAGCTAATCTTAAACTATCTAATAATAATAAATATATTTAGTTACTACTTACTTTGGTTACCCACATGAAAAAATACTGTAGTCATCATTCATAGTAAACACTAGTGTTTTTAAACCATATTATAGTAGTGTATTATATTGCAATGTATATATGCACAGTATTTGCAACTCTTTGTTAATGAATGCTGAAGCACACTGTAGTATTAGCTACAGTGAACTGATAAACTGTAATAAATATTGTAGTATAATTTAGTATTTTACTTCTGTAAATTCTGGTGTACTGTAGTAGAATACACCCTATAGTTGTAAAAAACTACAGTATTTGGTCATTTGTTTATATTACTATAGTTGTGGTTTTACCATAGCAACTATTAATTACCACAACAGATTAATTCAAGTACTGTACTGTACTATACTATACTATACTATACTACACTACACTACACTATACTATACTACACTACACTATACTATACTATACTATACTATACTATACTATTCTATAGTTCATAAACACTGTAATATTTACTATAAATTACTATAGTATGTTTCCATATGGGTAGCAACTTGTAAGTAACAAATATTTTAAAAATGTTAAAAAATTGTTGCTCCAAACTAACTAGCTAAGCTACAAGCTAATCCTAAAGTAGCTCAAATATCTTTGGTGATATCTAAAAAAAATCTTTAGCTAGTTTATTAACATTTTCTAATGTAGCATAACTTTAAAAACTGTTTTGCTTGAATCTCTAACTTGCTAAGCTACGAGCTAGCTACCCAACATTTCTAAATATCTTTGGATACTTTTGATAGCAGTTAACAAATTCTTTACAATTTAACTTTAAAACTGTAGTTTAATTTACATTTTGTTGAAACTACAGCTAGCTAAGCTACACGCTAATATTGAACTCACTACCCTACAAGACGCTAATCACAGCTATAAAGATATTTAGAAATTGCTAAGGATGATTCATTAAAATGTGAAATAAGGTCTTCTAAATATCTTTGTAGTTACTTTTAGCATCTTGTAGGGTAGTTAGCTAAAATTAGCTAGATAACGACTCCAAATTAAAAGTAGCAACCTGTGACTTCACTAACAATACAATTCTCACAAATTGCGACCTCACACAGAGAAACCCTGGTTTAATCCTTCCGCATACAGTTTTCCTATCGGAAATATACAACACCTGAGGTTACATCAGTGACCTCATCAGATGACTTCCTATATCCTGTGCGATTCAGCTGAAGGGAAATGCTGTATCCGTGTTTGTATTTGCTCCTTTCCCCCACATACTAAAATGACAAACATGAACAAGACACACAGGATGCTTTTCTTAATCACTCACAGAAAAATACCATGGTAAAATCATAGTAATACAATATTATCTTTATACACAATGTGGATAAAAAAATTAGAGAAAAGAACTACAGTTATAAGTAGTTCCGCAAGTTATTATAACAGGAGTAAAAATTATTTATAATTTTTAACAGCTATTAAAATAGCTTATTTTGATAGCAAAATTGACTTTTTTGACTGCAGTGACCTTCAGAAATTTTAGCTGTAATCTTTGTTCTACAATCATAGCAGTTTTCTCATTTTTTTCCCACAAAAAAAGGTGGTTTTGTTGGTTTTTTATAAAAACACTGTTCTAATAACATGGTATAACCACAATTAAAATTCCTTCAAATTTTCTAACAATAAAGATTACATTATTTCCAAAAGGAAAAAAAATTAATATTAATTTATTTTAAAGTTTTATTAAGTGATTTTTAAATTTTTATCTCCACTGTATATAAAGTGGTCCAAAAATATGGTTTAATGCCGTATGTACACATTAAAAAATACTATAGTACTTTTAAACCATACAATAGTGAAGTGTATTTATTTAACTGTGTATATTATAGCATTTACAACACTTTGTTAATGAATACTACTCATACTGTAGTATTAACTATAGCGAATTGATAAACTGTAAAACAAAACACCATAGTTTACTTTGTTTTTACTACAGTAAACTATGATTTATTGTTGTATAACATAGACTTGTAGAAAACTACAGTATTGGGTAATTGGTTATTATAGTATTATAATTATTATAGTTGTTGTGTTACCATAGCAACTATAGAATCCCTACAACAAATTAATTTAAGTACTTTACAATAGTATAGCTCCAAAACACTACAGCATTTAACATCAATTACTATAATATCATGTGGAGTGTAATAAAAGCATCTTAAATATGATTTTTTTTCCGAGTTAGTCTTCATAATCGCATCCAAGTGGTGCTTTTACCACAATTCACACTCACGGCACACTTCCACAGGCATTCCTTTGATAAATTATTAAAGGCAACCGAGGCATTTTCTCAGACTCATCAGTAGTGCCCGTCAGCCTCGGAAGATGAAGATGAATTAGTGTACGATCAGACAATAAATCACAAATATTAGCAGTTCAAAGGGGCCGGAGAAACATATTCACTCGCAACTCAAATTTCATATTTACTTGTGAAATAAAATTAAACATCAATCTGCGTCTACTAAAATTGAATTTCTATAAATATATGCCACTTGTTTTGATTTTTCCACAATGACATTTATGCATTTTTAACAGCGTTCGAGCGCAATTTTAGGGATTGCCCAGTGTATCTACAATTCACATTTCATTACATATTAGAGAGAGAGATCTAGCTATCTAGGGCAGACAGACGCATATAGTGGACGATCCAGAAAAAAAGCCACTTGCACACCTTGGCAGTGGTTTGAGACGCATGAATGAGAAATGCGAAGGATGAGAAGGAAGATAAAGGAGAGATATATAGAGGAATAGCCAGTGTTTTAGGCTTATTATTTTACAGTGTTTCTATATCGGGCAGAGGAACATGTGCCCTGAACTGCTTGAAGCGCAGTATGTGTGTCTCAGGGGTCAAGACAAGGGTCAAAGAATCACCTCTTTTGACGTCATTAATCCCCATTGGCATCAACAGAAGAACTATTGCAGTACAACGTTAGCATAACCTTCATAAATGATGATGAATTGCTTTAAAATTCCACATGCATGCGGCTAATGGACTCTGGTTCTTTTGTTGAACTCGATAATGCCACTTTATGTGCAGCTTCTGATTCATTTTATTGAATCAGTTAATTTTGACGATTAGCTTTAGTGAATGGGTTGAAAAAAAGTTTTCCTCAAAATTATAGTAATTATAGACAATAAGAATTTGTTTCTTCAAGATAATAAGCTGTAGATTATGAGGAAAAAAAAAAAAAAATAATAATAATAATAATAATAA
>CAIGQV010007757.1:15678830-15696989 GCA_903798115.1 Danio jaintianensis
ATATATATATATATATATATATATATATTCACTGATTCAAATGATCTGGTCAAAATGAGTCTTCAGTTAACGATTCACTGGCTGTTTCTCAACTCCAAGAATGCAGAGAACGGACTCGTGTTCTTGTGGAGACCGTTATTTCCAAGTTACCTCGGAAGAACGAACTCGAGAGATCGCAAGAACAGAGAACGCGTACTGTGAGAAATGAGATGCTGTATTCTTCCTGATGATCACATGACATTCAGGCATTTTAAACATTACAGCATTTATAAAACGATTTATTGTTTTCCCCTTTTCACAATATTCAATTCAATTCAATTCATGTTTATTTCTATAGCGCTTTTACAATGTAGATTGTGTCAAAGCAGCTTAACATAGAAGTTCTAGTAAATTGAAGCTGTGTCAGTCCAGTTTTCAGAGTTTAAGTTCAGTTTAGTTCAGTTCAGTGTAGTTTAAATTTCACTGCTGAAAGTCCAAACACTGAAGAGCAAATCCATCGATGCGCAGCTCCACAAGTCCCAACCAAGCAAGCCAGTGGCAAGGAACAAACTTCACCAATTGACGAAAATGAAGAGAAAAAAACCTTGAGAGAAACCAGGCTCAGTTGGGCACGACTATTTCTCCTCTGGCCAAACTTCCTGTGCGGAGCTGCAGTCTAGGCGCGGGGGCTGGAGATATATACCATGCATAGAGACCTTACAAATATACAGTATAAAAGTACAATACAAAAAAAAGTAATTTTAATAGGAATTTCAGCAAAAAAACACCCTTAATGTGTTTATGCTTTTATAAAGATTTTCATGGTTATGTTTACTTTCACCTTCTCATTTAGGGAAACTCCTGTGACAAATAAGTTATATCTCTGAACTTTAATCATAAATCTATATAAAATGCTGCACTTCTAACCTCCTTTATTCAGCCGCAATGACTTCTGGGACTTCTCGAGCGAGTTCTGCGCTTAAGTCTGCATCGACGCATCCTCGATATCAAGAACACATCCGGAAACTTTCACGCGTCCTCCGTTCTTGCGGTCTTGAGTTTTGGAACTGAACTTTGGCGGTTGATGATAATGTTACCGGAGAACACGAGGACGCATGAACGCTGAAGAACACATATTGAGAAACAGCCGCTGATTCTGGTCAAAATGAGTCTCCAATTTACAATTCACTGATTCAAATGATCTAGTTAAAATGAGTCGACAGTTAACGATTTACTGATTCAAATGATCTGAATCAAAATAAGTCTCCAGTTAATGATTCACTAATTCAAATGACATAGTCAGAGCGAGTCTCCAGTTAACAATTCCCTGACTTTTTATTGGTCATTTTTTGATTCAAAGTAAATCTTGTTATCAAGTAGGATAGATAATGCAAGTTACTATGCAGAATCTGATTCGTTTTATTGAATCAGTTCATATGGATGATTAGTTTAGATTAGTGAATATGAATAAAAGAAGTCATTTATTTTCCTCAAAATTAAAGTAAATAATATAATAAAAAAACAAAAAAATATATATAATATGAGCACATGAATTATCTGTGTAAATCTTCTTTTTTTTAATTCAATTTAGTGCAACAAATGTACAAATATTTTATTTGTACAAGCAATATATTTAATAGTTCATTTCTGTGGCAAAATTTTGTACATAAATGGAGGAATTGAATATGTAAAAGTTGCAATTCTGAGAAAAAAAATTAAATATTGTGCGAATAATACTTTCTCACATTTATTTACTGCTAAATTTATTTCACATTTATAAAAAAATTATTACATAGCATTGTTTTTGTAGTGAATTTTGTAGTAAAAAAGTTTCCATACAGATGTTAATATAATCAGTAATCTGTAAAAATCCTATCAATAATCTACACAATTACAATTCATACAATTAACAAAAATGTCTTTTGAAATTCGTGAATGAGTCACTAAAATGAATCAGTTCACAAGAACGTATCAGGGAATTTGCTTGTGCTTAAGATGACAATACAGCTGACAAACCTTTAGTATCTTGGGCTTTAAAAAGTTTGTATAAAAGTAAGTTTTCACTGATTGCGAAACACAAGAGCACTGTAAAACCAAAGACAGACTCTGTTCATGGGCGACTGATGTTTTCAATCTCTTCTCATGGCCTCTGGACTCTGACTGGGCAGCGTTTTAGACTGATAAACGGATTAAAATACCATCCGCTGGCACCTTAACGCTGGTTTCATCCGTGTCTCTTGGGAAACAAGAAGAGGATTTGAGAAGACGCGTCTGCGGAAGCCCTGAAAACAGCAACATTAGAGCCATTTCCTGAGCGCTCTCCTCGGGTGAGAAGTTGCATTATAAACGAGGAGCATTAGAGTCCTGCAATACTCCAGCGGCTCCACTTCATCAATCTCTCCTGAAGCACAGCCGGCCGGAGACTCGGACATCACACCCGCAGGAGAAATCTAAACACGGCTGATTATTCTGGCCCACAGATGCCCACTTCAAGCGCCTGTATTTAAGATGAATCGCTTTTTATTGCTAATGTGTGGACAGTTCGTAAAAACGTTCACCAACTTTTGTTAAACTGTTTAAGCGATTGCATTCATGAATGATCTGTTCTCGAGTTAGTGAGTCACTGATTCAAATGATCTGGTCAAAATGAGTCTCCGATTAATATTCACTTATTCAAATGATCCGGTCAAAATGAGTCTCCAGTTAATGATTGACTGACTCAAATGATCTGGTCAAAATGAGTCTCCAGTTAATGGTTGACTGATTCAAATGATCCATTTGCAGTAAACAATTCACTGATTCAAATGATCCACTCAAAATGAGTCTCCAGTTGATGATTCACTGATTCTAATTATATAGTCAGAGCAAGTCTCCAGTTAACGATTCACTGATTCAAATTATCTAGACAGAGAAAGTCTCCAAATAATGATTCATCATCAATCATTCACTGATTCATTCACTGATTCAATTGATTCACTCAAAATTTGTCTCCAGTTAATTATTCACTGATTCAATTGATCTGGTCAAAATGGCTCTCCAGTTAACGTTTCATTGCTTCAAATTATCTGGATCAAAATGAGTTTGCAGTTATTAATTCACTGATTCGAATGATCTAGTCAGAGCGAGTCTCCAATTAGTGATTAAAGGATATAAATGATCCGGTCAGAGTGAGTTAAAGACTCACTGATTCAAATGATCAAGTCAGAGCAAGTCTCTAGTTAACGGTTCACTGACCTAAATTAACAGAGTAAGTCTCCCATTAATGATTCAAATGATCTGGCCAAAATGAGTCTCCAGTTAATAGTTGACTGATTCAAATGATCCATTCAAAATGAGTTTGCAATAAACAATTCACTAATTCAAATGATCCACTCAAAATGAGTCTCTAGTTAATGATTCACTGATTCAAATTATATAGTCAGAGCAAGTCTCCAGTAAATGATTCACTGATTCAAAAGATCTGGTCAAAATGAGTCTCCAATTTAAGATTTGCTGATTCAAATCATCTGGTCAAAATAAGTCTCCAGTTAATTATTCAATGATTCAAATAATCCACTCAAAATGAATATCTAGTTAATGATTTGTTTATTCAAATGATCTGATCAAAATGAGTCTCCAGTAAATGATTCACTGATTCAAATTATGTAGACAGAGCAAGTCTCCAGTTAATGATTCATCATTAATCATTCATGAATGATCTGTTCTTGAGTTAATGACTCACTGATTCAAATGATCTGTTCAGAGAGAGTCTGCAGTTAGCAATTCACTGATTCAATTGACTTACTCAAAATTAGTCTACAGTTAATGATTCACTGAATAAATTGATCTGGTCAAAATGAGTCTCCAGTTAACGATTCACTGATTCAAATGATGTAGTCAAAGAGAGTTTCCAATTAGTGATTAAAGGATATAAATGATCCGGTCAGAATGAGTTAAAGGGTGAGTTAAAGACTCAGCTGATTCAAATGATCGAGTAAGAGCAAGTCTCTAATTAACGATTCACTGACCTAAATTAACAAATCAGAGTAAGTCTCCAATTAATGATTCAAATGATCTGGTCAGAGTAGCCTAGTGCTATGCAGTTGATTGGCTCTGCATACCAAATTGCAAGAGTGATCTATATGGTAGCCTGTTGCTATGCAGTTACTAAAGCATTCTGCGTGTTTTTAGCATTTGCTCTGCAGTTAGAATTACCAGACTGAGTTGTTCTGAAAACTTGATTTGGAATTCATCCCATGTCTAACATGCCAACATTCATCCCACCTCTAATGCTCCTGGTGTAAGACCAGCAGGTTTTAGAAGGACGAGAGCATTTTTTCCAGCCCAGAACCATCCAAAATGGTTCCAGATTGGGCTCTGGCACCAGCATCTGCACCCTGGCAGTGGAAAAGGGGCATTTGAGCTGTAAAGAAAAAGTCAGGCTTTTTCCCAAAGGCTTTAAGAGGTACAGAACACTTAAGAATGGAGGATTTAAAATCCTATAGCTTAAATCCATCTCTATACTGCCAGACTCCCTCCTTTAACTAAAGCTAATAGCTCAACAGTGAAAATGAGACGCAGGGAATTCAACCACAGGGTGTAACGCTACATCCCCTGAAAGGAGGTCAACAAACCCTCTTGTTTATTTGTAAATTTCAAAAAATTGCCCAACATCTTGCAGAGGCTCCCCACTCAACCGTTCCCAAACACATCTGGACCTCAGCGAGCCAGAATTCACTCCTAATCCGTCCAGTTTTCCTTGGCTCTGAGGATTTGCCACAATACTGCCAAAACCCATAAAACAAACAGTAGGTTAAAACCCTAAAATCCCCCATTGCAGACATGAACATTCAAAAACACAGCGTTCGCCCTGTCTAACAAAAAGAGAGAAGATTTGCTCAGATTTAGACACAGAAGCGCTATCAGGTTATTGATTAGCGGCTGCCAGGAGCTGATAAGAGTCAGTGACACAGTGAGTGTTCTTTGAATGATTCAACGATTCAAATGATCCAGTCAAAGCAAGTCTTCAGTTAAGGATTCGCTAATATTGGTGATCTGATCAGAACTAGTTTCTATTGAATAGCTCCTTAATTGAATCTACTGATTCAAATGATTTGATCTGAGTGAGTCTCCAGTTAAAGAATCACTAATTCAAATGATTTGATCTGAGTGAGTCTCCAGTCAAAGAATCACTGATTCAAATGACCTGATCAGTACAAGTTTCCAGTTAACAACTCACTGATTCAAATGATCTGGAAACTTGTTCTGATCAGGTCATTTAAATCAGAACAAGTTTCCAGATAACAACTCACCAATTCAAATGATTTGGTCAGAACGAGTTTCTAGTTAATGGCTCCTTAATTTAAACGAATCAGGCAGAACGAGTCTCAAGTTAGCATTTAGGTCTACAGATTCAAATGATCTGTTCTTAGTGAGTCTCCAGTTAAAGAATCACTGAAACAAATGATCTGATAAGAACAAGTTTCCAGTGAATAACTCACTGATTTAAATTATTTGATCAGAACGAGTCTTCAGTTAATGATTCACTGATTCAAATGATCTGATCAGAACAAGTTTCCAGTTAACGACTCGCTTCACTCACACAGTTACGGATTCAAACGATCCAATCAGTCCAGTTTTCCTTGGCTCAGAAGATTTTCCACAATACTGCCAAAACCAACCATAGTATCTCATGACAATTCATCATTTTTCATTTAGTGGCTAATATGTGTAAATTTGTATGTTCTCATTCGTATAGTTTAGTGTGATTTGCTGAAGCCCCAATGAGGGGCCATAGGAGATGCCTTCTTTTAAAAATTGTGCATTATAGATTGAATAAAATCATATGAATTTGTTCATATTAGCCACTTTTTTGCCAGTAAGTAAAATAGTTTTAAAAAAATTGTTAGATCAGTAAAAAACATAAAACCAACAGTACACTGCAAAAGATGCTTTTCAAGTATCTAAAAATTCTTAAATCAATAAGCATATTCTAGCAACCCAGGCTCATTCTGAAAATGTACCCCTATATACATTTCTGGAGAGTGCCAAATACGTCCCAGGAGGTACGTTTTTTTGCAGTGTTTGTTTTCGCGAATCCACCAGAGGCCACTGTGTATGCTTTTTCAGATCTCAAATTTCTCCAAGATGTTCTCGCTGCAGCCCGCAGCTTGATGAGGTAGGCGATCATCAACTACGTAGTGTACCTTGTACTGCCCACTAAGGTAGCGCCCATGCTACTGTGATGGTTGGGTTTAGGGTATGGGGAGGTGTAGGCGATCGTCAATTACGTAGTGAACCTTGTACTGCCCACTAAGGTAGCGCCCATGCTACTGTGACGGTTGGGTTTAGGGTAAGGGGAGGTGTAGGCGATTGTCAACTACATCAACTACGCGAGGACGCTCTCAATTTCTCTGGCGAGTGCCATTTGTGCCTGCTCTTCTCACGTAAATCCACCAGAGGCCGCTGTTCACTGACTGACTGGCTGATCAATCGACTGACCCACCCTCGCCCTTCCCTAAACCCAACCGATGTTAGGTTTTCAAAAGCAATCCAGAAAAAGAAAAGCCCTCGCGGCAGCCTTATTTTAAACGTGCACGTTTTCAGATTTGACCACATTCTCAACCTGTTATTTACTTATTTTATTTTTTGGCTGTTGTTTTTGTCTTACCTGGTTTTTGGAACTGTTCTTCGCCAGACTCGAACCCCGTTGTTGCGGTCAACTCTGCTCCACGTCACAAGTTCGCACCACTGGGCAAACTGGTAACAGCGGAAAAGCCATCCACATGGAGGCAATTGGTCAGCTGGTAAAACAAGAAAACAAGAGTATTTTACTTACCCCACTAGCAGATTATTCATTCATTTATTTTCCTTCGACTTAGTCCCTTTATTCATCAGCAGTTGCCACAGCGGAATGAACCGCCAACTTCCAGCATATGTTTTACACAGCGGATGTCCTTCCAGCTGCAACCCAGTACTGGGAAACATCCATGCACACTCATTCACACACACACACACACACACTACTGCCAATTTAGTTTATTCCATTCACCTATAGCGCATGTCTTTGGATTGTGGGGGAAACCGGAGCACCCGGAGGAAACCCACATGAACACGGGGAGAACATGCAAACTCCACACAGTAATGCCAACTGGTTCAGCCGGGACTTGAACCAGCGATCTTCTTGCTGTGAGGCAGCAGTGCTAACCACTAAGCCACTGTGTCGCTCACTAGCAGATTATTTTAGTAAAAAGGTAAATAATATTAATAAGTAAAATAAACGTATTTCAAACAGAAAACAAGATTATTTTACCACTGGCAGATTATTTAGCTTGTTTTAAGGAAAAATACACTTCATTTTGACTTACTATTTCTGAAAACAAGACGATATTTAACTTGTCAAGAAAATGCTTCTTGATTTAAGAAATTTCAGATATTTGGACTAGAAAAAAGACAAAAACTCTTTATAAGAAAAGCATTTTTTGCAGTGTAGCAGACATGAACGTTCAAAAACACATCGCTTGCCCTATCCGACAAAAAGAGAGTGAGAGATGAGGAAGATTCGCTCAGATTTAGACGCAGAAGCGCTATCAGATTATTGATTAGCAGCTGCCAGGAGCTGATAAGAGCCCGCGACAGCTCGGATTTGAGCCCAGATGGCATTTCGGGTTGGCTTCTGTCCGATAATACGGAGTTCAGCGGTGCCCCGAATGCTTCCCTGTCATTGTTGGCATAAGGGGATATTGCAAGCATGTCACGGTCAAAATCTGATATCTCTTTGTTTATTTCAGGTGCACTCATTAAAATACCCCAAGCAGATCCAAGCCCTCCCTCCATCGCTCCGGCCTGGAGGGCGCAATAATCTCTCCTGTCTCGGAGCGCATTAGCATCACAATTAAAACCATATTTAACCCTTTAATGCGCAGCATGTTCTGCTGTCTGCGGGGAAGAGCTCACAGCTGAGGAAATAGACGATGATTCACATCCATGTTTACAAACATATGAGGTTAAACGTGTTACAAGGCACTTTCTATGGATATAGGGTATAAAATGCTGTCAAGGGATTTTTTGAAGCGATAAAGATTTTAAGTAATTTAATTTGATAATTTAATCAATTATTTTGTGTGTGTGTGTGAAATAAGTATAGTAGTAATTAAAAATATATTACAGATGATTTTAAATAGGGGCCTCACGGTGGCGCAGTGGGTAGCACAATCGCCTCACAGCAAGAAGGTCGCTGGTTCGAGCCTCGGCTGGGTCAGTTGGCATTTCTGTGTGGAGTTTGCATGTTCTCCCCGTGTTGGCGTGGGTTTCCTCCGGGTGCTCCGGTTTCCCCCACAAGTCCAAAGACATGCGGTATAGGTGAATTGGGTAAGTTAAATTGTCCGTAGTGTGTGAGTGTGAATGAATGTGTATGGATGTTTCCCAGTGGATGGTTTGTGGCTGGAAGGGCATCCGCTGCGTAAAACATATGCTGGATAAGTTGGCGGTTCATTCCGCTGTGGCGACCCCAGATTAATAAAGGGACTAAGCCGAAAAGAAAATGAATGAATGAATGATTTTAAATAATAGATAGTGTAATCTCCTGAGGTAAACAATCATAATAAATATATGACAAATTACCTCCGGAGAAAGAAATAGCATTTTATATATTAAAGCTTATTTAACAATTATGTATTTTAAAAAAATTATTTAAAGGGGACCTATTATGCCCCAATTTCCAAGACATAAAATAAATGTCTGATGTCCCTGTGTGTACGTGAAGTTTCAGCTCAATATACCCCACAAATTATGTTTTATAACGCTTTGAAACTGCCCCTTTTAGGCTTTGATCCAGATTGTGCAGCTTTGGTGAATTCTGATAAAGAGACAAAAGAGGGCGGAGCTACAAACGCCTATACTTTAGCATAGCAGTAGATTCAAAAGCAGGACTAAATTTATCTCTGTGAACAGAGATAAAAACGTTTTCATTATCTTCAGCAGGTGAAAACTCTAATGGCGGACGGCTGCTTCTCACTCAGGGCTGTTTATGCTAATGAGGAAGAGAATGGGTGGGGCTTCCCCCTCTGATGACATGTATAAAGGGAGAATGTCAATCAAAGTGTTTCTGTAGAATGTTTTTAGTGCGATGAAAACTAAATTGATTTAATTCATTTTTACAATTACAAGCTGGTTATATTCACACATTGTTGATGCACAACTGTGTTTAAACCCCTTATAAAAGTGAATTTTAATTTTAAAAAATTTAATTTAATATCATTTACATACTTTAATTACCTCTTGAAATAAACAACCAACATTTTCCAACATTTTCAAAATTGTAATATAAAGTATTACAGTATGTTGTGCCCTATTTGTGTAAAAAAAAAAAAAGCATAATCGCTCTTTTTTTTCTCTGTTCTTTCTTTTCTCTTCTAACATACCGTAGAAAACCATGATGGCAGCCATTCATAAACTGAAATAACTCAAAAGAAAGGCTTTTATTCTTTTCCTCAGAGAACAGAGGTTGATCACAGCTGTGTTTGGGGGAAAGAGAGAGTGAAAAAGACCCCCTTCTTTAATGCTGTTTTTGCTAATAAAATCTGTCCTGGGTTAATGAAATCTGTCCTGGCTTAATGAAATCACTGCTCATGTTCCATTAGTGTTCTAAACTCCGCCCACTCAGATAATTATCTGCTCCCTGATTGGTCACACCTTGTGCCGTGTGTTAAACTGCACCAGACAAATGATTAGTTAATGTTACTAATAATTTGCTGATCATTTGGAAATTGAAGAAATAGTTTACTCAAAAATATGTAAACATAAACAACAACTAATGAAATTAGACATCAATAACGTAAAACCTGATGTGTTGCATCAAAACACAAGCTAGCAATCCAACAACACAAGCACAAAATAACAATAAAACAAAATAAACTAAAATATTAAAACATAAAATGAACAAAACCATGAATTCATACTAGTTCAGTCATACAAAACTCCACCCCTAAACCAAACCAGAATTGCAGAATAAGCAAATCCTACTAAATTGTAGGAATGAGATTGTATGAATTCATATGAATTAGCCACTAAATAAAAAAAGTTACGAATTGCCATGAGATAGCTTTGGTTTTTACACCTAATTGTTATTAGTAAGCAATTGTAAACATACAAAATGACAGGTGTAATTTCACTAGAATAATATTGAAATTATAATTGCCAATTTTCAAATTTAAAAAAACAAAATGCATTGCTGAATCTTTTATTTTGTAGGAATGTTTTGTTTATTTTGCTAAATTATTATATGTGAAAACTTTTTATGCATTTTGGCCATTCATTTACACAAAAATCTGGTACCTTGAAAAACATTTGAAATTAGTTTTTCACCAACAACAACAACAACAACAACAACAACAAAAAATACTGTTATTGTATATGCTACAAAACTGCGATTTTATTAAAATGGTGTCATCATGTGCGTGTGTACATGCTCAGTCTACAGGCTTGTGCAAAGACTTATAGGATACGGCTGCGGATACGCACATCAATATAGCATCATTTTTAGGACACTGTATAACAATAATTCATATTTTTACAGTACTGTGACGCCTGGGTTTAGGGTTGGAGGAGTAGACGTTAATAAAATACAATTTGAGTAATTTAATAAATAACATAAATAATAGTCGGTACAACTACTGTTTTTACATTACCATGACTGTTGGGTTTAGGGTTGGGGTAGGGGTAGACGTTAATAAAATACAATTAATAGGAAATGTAATAAATAGTTCTCATAACTTCGGGCTGCAACCGTATCTCATCTAGCAGCAACCTACTTATCTGCCAAAAAAAACAAAAACAATGGTGGACGACAGGACTGTATGTGTGCAGGCAGGTAGTGTTTCTTTACAAATGATATCGCCACCTACTGGCCTGGCATAAATAATACCTGACTTTGCAGATCTACAAGAATACCAGTTGCTCTGACAACACTGTAACCTGTACGCAAACTTTTCAAAAGCACAAATAAAAGAACGTTTGCCCTGAGAGCACAGTGTTGTCAAATAAACACACATTCCTTGACAACTAAACAACACATCTGCAAACAAACGACACCGTCAGATGTTCAATTCCTCTCGAAATCATGAAAGTTGGAATGTGTTTGAATTATTTCCCTATCCGCAGACATTTCCCTGATCGTCCAATAACAATAAACATTATTATATATTCATGACCGTCTGCTTTGCTTCCTCCTCCGCAGTAGAAACAAACATCTCTCTCTCCACACACAAACACAAACAATCACTCTATCCACACACACAAACTCAGTATACAGAAACACACATATACAACACAAAATTAAATGCACACATAAACAGACAGGCACACAGACAAACAGACACACACACACACTCAAAAGCACACACACACAAACAAACATACATATATACATTTTACTACATTATTTACATAGACACACAAAAACTCAGACACACACATGCACACACAAAGACACACACTCACACTGACGCACACCATCAAACACACATGCATATTTTACAACGTTGTTTATTTACAGACACACATGTACACAAAGACACAGACACACACCATCAAACACACACATATTTTACAACATTGTTTATTTACAAAGACACACACTCACAGACACACAAAGACACACAATCAAGCACAGGCATATTTTACAGCCTTTTTTACATAGACACACTAAGACAAATGCACCCAAACAGAAACACACACACACACACTTAAAAATACTGTTTATTTGCATAGACACACATAAAATCACAAACACAATCACACACACACACACAAGCATATTTTACAGCATTATTTACATAGACACACACACATACAAAGGCACACACAGACATGCATACACACACACACAAATACACACAATCATGCACGCATATTTTACAACACTGTTAAATTACAAAGACACACATAAAAACAGACACAAACACACATAGACACACACAACTAAACACACATGGATATATTACAGCATTATTTACATAGACACACACAGAGACAAATGCACCCACACAGACACACACACATACACACAAACATGCACGCATATTTTATAACATTGTTTAATTACATAGGCATACATAAAAACACAGACACAAATATGCACACACACACACAGATGCACACAATCAATCAAACACACATGCATATTTCACAGCATTATTTAAATAGACACACACATACAGAAACACACACATACACTTACAAGCACACACACACACACACACACACACAGTAGTCTGATCTTCACCCACGGTTAACACACAACATAATTACACCATTCCCTAGTTAATGAATGGATTAAATGTGAAAGCACTCTTCATACACACGAGGGCTCCTGCAAGGCCACACCAGCACAACCCAAACAGCACTTCACACTGACAGCGCTTTCTAAAGACTCCATTATTGGCCCGGACCCATTCATTAGCGGAGGACAGACGGGCAGAGAGAGACAGGTGGACCGCAGACAGCCCACTGAAGGTGAATATGGGGAATATTGTTAGAGACAGCTGGCTGATGGACTGATAATGACCTGAGCGTGTGTGTGTCTGTCTGTCTGTCTGTCAAGCTTTTTCACTGTCGCTGCATTTCGGTCAATCAGCACTTGCTGGGGTGCAGGGAAAAATGCAGACATTTCACCAGGAGTAATGGGAAAAATGGGATATTGTATTTGCAGAAAAGACACATAAAAATCACATTTGAATATATTTTAATATACATTTATATTTATATATATATGCACAACACAGCATATTTTTTTTACATTGTCCTACATAAATGAATAGCACAACAAATGATGCACATTAGGGCTGGAAAAAACTGACATTGCGATATTTTGTATTTCTGCGATATATTGCAATATGAATATGTATTTTCACAATATGACTTAAGTAACTGTTTGGGAAGAATTTACAATTTTACATTGATTGAGATGATTTTGTAGGGGAGTGCATCTGCATAAAATATCCAAAAAGATATAAAATATATATAATTAAAACATTTAAGCACAGATAAAAAGGAAATAAACAGTGCTTTATGGTTTTTGGTGGAATATTACAATATTGAGGTACAAAAATTTAATTATCAAATCTAAAACAACACTGTATAGTCTTCATTTGATAAATAATTAAGCTCAATTAATCTTTGTTAAAGCGGAAAACTTTGTAATTTCTTGTTCCCAAATGTTTAAAATTTGCTTTAAATCTTATAATAAAGAGTTTTAAAATTACTTACAGAATTAACTAATAGATTATGGCTGAAATTCACAATAACTCAAAAAATCATGTGCACTGAACTGTGATTTTTAGTTAATTATAATCTCAACTCAACATCGCACGTCCTGCGATGTGACTATTGCGTATGCGCACATTGCGATATCGATGCTAATACATATTTAATAAAATATCCTCATAAGTAAATATATAGTTACATTTATATATTAAAAATACTTAAACATTTATGTACACTGTAAAAAATGCTGGCTTCCACACAATCGAATTTTGTGTTCGGACAACATGAAGGAATTAAGTTAACTTATTAGTTTTTACAAATTTAAGTGGATTGAGCAAAACAATTAAGTTGTCCCAACAAAATCTCAAGAATTGTCTCATTTTAAATAAGTAGCTTGAACAAGCAACAAATTTTTTTTGAGTGTATTTTATGTTTTAAAAACCAAAGAGAAATGTATGTTTATAAACTAAAACCAATTAAAAAGTTGAATTAAGTTAAAAAATTTCAACTAAAACTGGAGAAGATGAAACTAAATATAACTTAATTAAACGGAAATGCTTAAGTGAAAACTACAATTATTGCCTATTGTCTACAACTAACTGAAATAAGTTTGAGATGACAAATCGAAATGACTGAAACTTAATTTGATAACATGTAAATTAGAGCTGCACGATTAATTGAAAAAAGATCGCGATCTCGATTCGATCCCCTACACGATCTTAATGCAGCATCTCTACGATTCAGCCAATTATATTTTCAAGTTCGGGAGAAGCATAAAGGCGTTGTTTTACATACGTTGCTCAGCAACATGGACACCTCCAAATGGTGTTGAAAGAGTCGCATACTGTATTTATAAGGTATAATTCACCCAAAAATTTAATTTCTGTCTTAATGTAATGATGTATTCGCAGCCGCAAATGACACGTGAGCTGACGCACTGTTTGTTTGCTACTGAGAGGACGCACGCGTGCCCTCGAATGATGTGTGAACAGAACCAGCATAGGCTGTGAATAACAGGTAATAAAGTTGTAAATAACGTTCAGTTTGTTGCACAGAACGATCGTTTGAGTATGATTTGCATGTATGTTTTTTTTCTTCAAAGTGACGGCGGCCCATCGCACTTGGCAGTGAAAGTGAAACCAAAACCATGCGCATCATTTAAATGATCATATTACATTTTAGAGTTATAATTATAACAAGCATTTGATATGTTTTTTTTCTTTCATAGCGAACACAAAGTGTTGTGCATGAAAATAATGTTTACTGAGTCAGTATAACTACTCGATATAATGCTGAATATAATGCAAGAGGGAATCTGATAATGACAAATGTCTGATTTTACTAGTGAAAAATTATCAATAATGTTGTTAATGACAGATTGCAAGCATATATCTCAAATACAATAATTCAACTTTAGAATTATGAATAATTGTATTGTGATGTCATCACTTTACTGTGCATTAATGACCAGGACAAATTTAAAGTCTGTTCAAGTCCACCATTCTAAGTCTAGACAAATACTAGCATTTTAACCAAAAGTAGACCTACACACAGGCCTAATATTATTATTGTTGTTTTACCATATGTTTGAGAATTAACAATAATAACAGCCGACTCTTATTAACCTTGATTTTACATCTACAGAATCGTGAGAAAACCGTGATCTTGATTTTAAGCAAAAAAATCGTGATTCTCATTTTAGCCAGAATCGTGCAGCTCTAATGTAAATAAAAGAGTAATAAAAATGCCAAAAGCGCATAATATAAACATTAAAACTTAAAAGTAAAGTTAAAAATGCTAATATAAGCTAATTAAAAATATTACATACTATAACAGTGCACAAATATCACTAAAAACTAGCCTAGAATTGCAGTTTTTATATTAAAATAATACCACAATACCAACGTTTTTATTGTCTTTATCCAAAAAAAAAGATAACTTATTTTTGTGCAATGTTTTTGGAGTGAAATATGACTTCGGGCATGTTCTAGACAGGCTTTATGATATTCGTCTGGGGAATTATTTGTTTCTCGGACAATCTCTTTCTCTCTCTGCTGATCCCATTATGATAGGAGACTCTTTGCTAATTGAGTCATTAGTGCAAAGCGACTGGTATTATCAAGCGCACACGCGATTTATTCCAACATACGACCTCGAAAATTAATTCCTCTCAGATAATTACACACGGTCACATCAGCAAATAGCAAGACACAGTCAAACACAATTCGAGCTCCCAGCGGCTTAACGTTCATTCTTCCGAAAAAAATTAGCATGACCTTTTAAAACCACACACGTTTATCGAGCAAAATATCTAACAAGAAAACTTTTCTAAATGAGGACTTGAATGCATAAATGTAATTAATTTAAAAGTGTGTAGATATAAGTGTTAATTTGTTCACTTTAACCCCATGATCTCAGCATTGCTAGCGCTATGCTGTACAGTTGAAGCTACAGAAATGCTGTCAATTGATCAGTTAAATGGTTATAATGACTACAAACTAACCTAAACGTATCCCAATATTAGTCATTCTTTGAATAATATTAACCCTTGTGCATCAGTTTTAACACACATAAATTCAGAGGACAAAAATGTCTATGTTAACATAATAAAAGTATCATATTGTGTTCGATTTTTGGTTCTGATGGTAACTACCAAAAATGTATTCATTCAAAGATATCTTATGAAAAAACAATGAAATCTTTTATTTTCCACAGTCTTCGATACATCATCTAAAACTGCATTCTTTTTATAAACTAAAGCTTTTTGTGCAGCATCACATTTTAAAATAAACTGTTAAAAACCGACATCCATACCAACCCATCTACATAATTATATTTTTATAATTTTAATTAATTTGGCCTGCAGTCCTTAAAGCGGAAAACAGGGAGAAAGTAACCTAAAAAATTTGCCAAAATATTACAAATTCTACATTTAATAACAAATAGCTCCAATTTAAAGCTTTGACAACAAAATGGAGGCCTGTTAACAAATAAGAAATAAACAATAATAATGAAAATCATAAAATAAAAACATTTTTGATCTGAATGTCCTGAGTGTACAGTAACAAACAAAACTGTCAAAAGTTTTTTATTATCTAGTGTAAAATAAATTTAGGAAAAGAGATGTGACAAACTATTGACTTTGCATTTTATGAATCACAGTGGTTGTTTCAGCCCCCCAAAAAAGTCTAAACTGAAGAAAAAATAATAATAAATCACCTACGCAATGGATGGTTTGACACCTTTGCTGCGTCCCAATTCACATACTATCCGTCCTAAATAGTATTTGAAAATAGAATTAGTATGTCCCAAATCATAGTATGTTGAAAAGAGTATGCCAAAGGTTCCCGGATGGTTTACTATTTCCGGTAAGAAGATTGGATATGGTTGCGGCCAGACGTTAACGAGAATTATTTATATTATTTTTGAAATTTCCCATTTATTGTATTTTATTAACGTCTACCCCCACCCCAACCCTAAACCCAACCGTCACAGTAACGTAAAAACAGTAATTTTATTTATGCTATCTATTAAATTACCCAATAAATTTTATTTTTTAACGCATACCCCCACCCCAACCCTAAACCCAACCGTCACAGTACTGTAAAAATATTAATTATTGTTGTACAGTGTCATAAAAAATGCTGCTATATTGATATATATATTGCATATCGCACTTCCGGCTGGCCGCGTATCCGTAGAACCACATCCGTAACTTTACCGTAGAACCATTCATACTCTAACCGCTGATATTGCCCACAATACATTGCGCGTTGGACGTAAATTTGATTAGAACTACAAACGCGGGTGAAAAGTGTAAATAAACTACAAACATGGTGGACGTGCGAGACCAACCAAGTAGAGAGGCTTCGGTAAAGATATTTGTATGACTGTTAATTAATAACTAGCCCACTGGAAAATATTTAAATCGCATTTTACGTGTTATATTTCATCTGCAACAACAACGTGAACTTATATAAAGACGTGTTTGGACATTACCTTCTGAATGCATAATTATCCATAGACCTGAGGAGATTTCTCTTTAACTGGATGGCAGATTATCCTGCTGCTGCTTCTCCAATAAGGTAGGTAATTAAATATGAAAGAAATGTGGATGATGTGTGGATGATTGACAGGGCTCGTAACTAAGCAACATAACAATCTGTCAACGAGGAAGTGGTATGTCCCAAATCTTGCATACTCTGCTGTTACACACTCATAATTATATACTTTTCCTTCACAAAAAAAGTACATACTTTTAGGGCGTTGTATAAGTATGCGAATTGGGACCCAGCACGTGTCCTAACTACATGCAACAGGCGATAAAAGGTATCTTTTCCATGTTAAAAGAAGTTTTTGTCCGAACCATCCGCAACAGTGATGCGCAAAATTTCAATTTGATAAATCCTTTCTATTTCCGCAACGTCGCAGCAGAACAACAGCATAAACTACTATGACAATGATCACCTCAGATACAGATGCTAACGTTACTATGCTAAATGCTACCAATGTGAGTTTAATTCCCATTCTACGTTACATTTATTGCCATACTACTGAAAACAGCAGCAGATAGTTCACCTCAGATCTTAAAAATAAAATAACTGGCAGATGGTTTGAAAATGAAAGCTATTTCCAGTGGCGTCCAGCAGATTAAACATTTTAGGTGAACTAGCCCATTAAGACATACACACATAAACATATACAAACATAACACATCCTTTCCGAACTCACATCTGCAATATAATTTATAGACACCTTATTAAATTGGTCAAATGAACAATCAAACGGAAATGAAATGAGGCTAAAGGAGTATGAGTCACATGCTAATGCTAACATTGTAGGACAGGTGTGTGTATGAGCAGAGGCAAAGAGCAAAGCAGATGGCCGAAAAGTGTGTGTGTGTGTGTGTGTGTGTGTGTGTGTGTGTGTGTGTGTGTG
>CAIGQV010007757.1:15696999-15717387 GCA_903798115.1 Danio jaintianensis
TGTGTGTGTGTGTGTGTGTGTGTGTGTGTGTGTGTGTGTGTGTGTGTTGTGTCCAGAGCAAAAGGCAGAGACTTTAGCATATGCTCAGCTGACTGCCCACTGTGAGAACATTTACTTTAGTGTTTGAGCTAATAATGCAGGTTATATCTACATTATTTACAGTGTTTGTGAACCAGCTTGAGAGTTTGTTTAGTCAGGGGTTTATAAATATAAGCAATGACTCACGTTGGGGATCATGTAGTCAGCCGGTTATTAGTCCTTAACGCGAAATAAATCCCAGTTTCATGCAGGAGAGGCGTTTTATGAAGCAGGTTTAGAAAGCGAGAATCTGTTCATTTGTCGTTTGCGCGCGCGTTCTTGATTGACTCACACTAACGCGAACGAACATATTCAGCTAGTCTGAATTAAAACGTAGCAGTAGTGCAAATATCCAGAATTATTCACGTAAAGCACTAAAAAGGGCCGCCAAATTTTGTTCATTCAGTTTATTTTTTTAATTCAGTTCATTTTAAAGTGTTAAAAACCTCAGTTCTGTTTGATTCTCCTGAGAGAAATGACTCGTATGAATAGATTCATTTTAGGGAATCAAAAGTAAAGTGCGATCCGTGTAAATTGATTCGACAGGCCCGTAGCCAGGGGGGGTTCGTGTGGTTCGAAAGACCCACCCCTCACTGACAAAGGTCCAAAATTTGTCCCACACATGAGCTCATTTGTCCTATTTTTTGACTGCCATCATAATTTGTGAAAATAACCTATCGAAAAAGGCTTTAAGACCAAGCGGAATCCTCTTTTGGCTGTCGCTATGGTGTGACTTCAGCTACTTGATGCAAACAATTATTTTTCATGAGTTCAACATCCAGCTGTGTAAGAAAACATACAATCTGATGTAAGTGAAGTGACAATAGATAATTTAAAACTTTAACAGATTCCTATTTTTTTCTAACGATATATGATGTAATTTGCATTTAAAAAATGTGTTTTTTTCCATATTATTCTAAATGTTCAGGAATTTTTTTTACATAAAAAAGTGTGCATATGAAGACCATCCGACAAGCTAATCCAGCTAAAAATAGTGCTTAAATGTCCCTAAAAAGCAGTATTTAAATCTCATAGTTAAATAGAAAATGAAGCAGCTCGACCAATCAGAATCAAGGACCAGAACTATCCATTTTATAAAATAAATTAGATTTGAATTCATTTCATGACCTTTCAGTATAAATGTTTATCGTACATGACCATGTGGCTTATGTGACTTACAGTGCCAGTTGCGTTGCTTTCAACCCAAACAATTTTATTCAAAAATTGGGAAACTTTTATGATTTTTGGAATGACTCATCATGAAAGGGGGGAAACAAAACTTTTGCGTAAATCTGTAATGTAAAGCAGGATTCCTACAATAATTATAGCATCATTATATGTCAATTTCTAAGAGCAGAATGTTCATCTTGACTAGTCTGAATCAAGTATTACACAAAGCTCCATTGAGTTGTTTATATAGTTCCAGTTTAAACTACAATAACAATAGTTATAAAAGTTATCGAAAAGTTTTTATTTTTACCTAATGATAGATCAAACCTAACTTCATTCATTTATTTTCCTTCGGCTTAGTCCCTTATTTATCAGGAACCGCCACAGCGGAATGAACCACCAACTATTTTAGCATATGTTTTACGCAGCGGATGCCCTTCCAGCCCCAACCCAGTACTGGGAAACACTTATACACTTTCTCATTTCACACACGCACTCATATACTACTGCCAATTTCATTCATTCATTTTCTTTTCGGCTTAGTCCCTTTATTAATCAGGGGTCGCCACAGCGGAATGAACCGCCAACCTATCCAGCATATGTTTACGCAGCGGATGCCCTTCCAGCCACAACCCAACACTGGAAAACACCCATACACACTGTTTCACACACATACACTATGGCCAATTTAGCGTATTCAATTCACCTATAGTGCATGTCTTTGGACTGTGGGGGAAACCGGAGCACCCAGAGGAAACTCACATGAACATGGGAAGAACATGCAAACTCCAAACAGAAATGCCAACTGGTCCAGCCAGAACTCGAACCAGCGATTTTCTTGCTGTGAGGTGACAGTGCTAACCACTGAGCCACCGTGACACCTCAAACCTAACTTGAAGTGTGCAAGTGCCAGATCGAGTACTATGAGCTGTAAGGCCTAGTGATGATTTAAAATGCTGCAGAGCATATGATTAACACTTACTGATGAAAAATGTAAACTCCACAGCTCTCCATCTTAAAAGTTTTTGTGAGCATTTATTAGTACAGGTAGCTAATCTGTGGTGTTCTGCTTTGTATTTAGAGGTTTTGATCACACAAATCTGCTCTCATACACTCACACACACGCACACGCACGCACACACACATGCACACACACACACACACACACCCTACAGCATCTATTGTCTGTTTCCTCTCTGTCTGTATTCTGCAGCTGTGCATGACTGATTCTCCCAGCTTCAGGATTTACAGAACAAAGCTTTGTAGACAGCACCTATTGATCCTGCTCTTGAGTGTGTGTGTGTGTGTGTGTGTGTGTGTGTGTGTGTGTGTGTGTGTGCGTGCGTGTGTGTCTTAGGTCTGGGTTACAGGGACACGGATGGGAAGTGACATTTCTAACACTTGAGAAACACCTCTGTGGGAAGAATCACAGTTTCAAAACCCAGTCCTTTTCCCTTAGATAGGCAGTGTCTTTACTGCAACAAAATCCTTGTAAATGACTGTTTTGGTAGCCTGAATCAACCCCGACTCTGAATCAACCCAGATACAGTGACTTCAAACAAACTTTCTGGAAATTGTCGTATTGGTAGCACATTTATTTATTGATATCAATTTTTGATGTTTCATTTGCGTACAAATCTTTTGAATTAATTAATCATAGGCAGCACGGTGGCTCAGTGGTTAGCACTGTCACCTTACAGCAAGAAGGTCGCTGGTTCAAGTCCCGGCTAGACCAGTTGGCATTTCTGTGTGGAGTTTGCATATTCTCCCCGTGTTCATGTGGGTTTCCTCCGGGTGCTCCGGTTTACCCCACAGCCCAAAGACATGCGCTATAGGTGAATTGAATAAACTAAATTGGCCGTAGTGTATGAGTGTGTGTGTGAATGAGAGTGTATGGGTGTTTCCCAGTACTGGGTTGCGGCTGGAAGGGCATCCGCTGTGTAAAACATATGCTGGAATAGTTGCCGGTTCATTCCACTGTTTCGACCTCTGATAAATCAGAGACTAAGCCGAAGGAAAATTAATAATGAATCATAGACACAGTAATGGATTGACTGACTATGAAGTACTTGGCTGCACAACCAATAGCATTTAAGCATGGGCTTTGAAGGAGCTTTCCATTGGTTGGATCCTTGGAAAGTTCACAACCTCTTTAGTTTTTTTGTTCATGAAACGGCATCTGAAGTGAACACAGCAAACACAGAACATTCCTATATGGTTCCTGTTTGGTTCACATTTTGTAATTGTTTGGGAACCAAAAAGTAACCTTCCCAGAATTTTCCACAGACGCTTTTCCATAATTTAATGAGAACGTTCCGGGAACATTGTCCTAACATTGATGTAACATTCTAATTAGGTAAAAAAAACTTGCCAGGCTAACTAACAGACAGCATTCTGGGAATCAAAAGCTGTTAGCTGGGTATTGTCTGAATATACTATTGAATAAGAACTTTTAAAAGGGTTTTATATTCTGTAGTATATGTCTATTATATCTATGACTATAATCTTGACATACTATAGAGCTTGTTTTTAATGTTAGAATGGCATGGCCATTTGTACCTAAATTGTGTGAGGTTTCCATCAGGAAAAGTAGCCATTTGAAGCATTGATTAGCATTTATATAACCATTTGAGTTTTACCTCAAATTCCATTTTTATAATACTGTAAACAATCTACGAATTTAAGTATTTGTGCGAGTAGATTACATACAAAGTCAATACAAACTGGGCAAGGTATTCGACTTGAGAGGAAAATCCATGTCTATATAATATATAGTTATATTTATTTATATAATGCATGTTTGTTTTGCGGGTCACAACAAACAAAACACTAGCCAACTAAATTACTGCACAGTGTTATGAAAAATTGATATATTAGGGAAACATTTAGTGTTTGATACATCTAATTTTGCAACTTGGGACGTATTTTGAATCGACTCCATTTCCTGGCTCTAGAATTCAATAGACTCAATTCCGAGAATCAATTGTTGCAAATCTTTCTTTTCACACCCCAACAGTAGTAAATATGCCCCCAAAAAAGAAGCCTATTCAAGCACATACTTGATTGCATCAGTGGCACTAGAACGTGATGTCAAAGCTTTAACACTTAGTTCGAAATGCAAATCCACCATGAATGTTCTTATAAACTGCTTTCTCCCCGACTACACAACAAGCGTCTGAATGAAACGTTTTCTAATAATAAAAAAAAAAGCAGATGTCACATCGGCTTCATGGAGAAGACAAATTGAGCTATTGCATGGAAGTCGTCTTTGCCTCTTTCCCCCAAGGCATCATGGTTAGGCGGGTCAAGACAGACACCAAAAGCACAATAAAAGTCAATCAGCCGTGCGGTCCATTGCTGATCTGCACTTAGGGGCCATTAAGAATGGAATTTCAATTAGTGCCTGTCTTATCAGCGCTGTATGTGTGTTTGGGTGTTTGTGTTTCCAGCAGTGGGACATGATTTAATTTCCTCCCCGTCTGACAGGTGTTAAAGCGAAGCGTGTGAATGCACACAAGTTACCTTGAAATAGCTGTACAAATGACAGTATTTCAGTATGGACCCAATATGACACTGCATCCTATCTGAGACACACACACACACACACACACACACACACACACACACACACAAATATGACCTTTAACCTCTGCTCATCTCACAAAAGCTATACAAAGCAGTTCAGGCCTGAACATATTGATTTTGTGGCCAGAATCCCAAAGTGCGAAAGGATTTCGAGTTATCTAGATTGAAAAATCAAATAATTTGGCGAGCCAGCCAGGAGCACGCTTAACCAAAAAACACAAAAAAAATCGAACTCGACTCTCTACACCAAGGGGGAAATTGCAATTTGTCTGTAGATGTTGGGCACTACAATATGTTGGCCAGTACATATCGCTTGACATTTCATTTGTCACGTACTGTAACCTTGGTCGATTAATGCAAAATGTGAGAACAGCGAGGGTGACATTTACGGGTACCTGAGCACACACACTATTAAAACCCGATAGGCATTCATTTTAATATGTCGTCTAATATTCAGAGGAGTTGGAAAACAAAACCTCCAGACCAGACACAACACATTGACGGGTCTTGTTATCAGGTTTCTGACATTTCCCCTGGCTGCAGATGTGTGTTCACACATCTGAGAGTCCGTTCAACCAGAAAAGATCCACTAGAGACATACACAAATACAATCAATAGCTTGTAGAGGTTATTTGGCTAAATCCCAATGTATAAGTCAAATCTTATATTTGAGGAATGTATGTAAATCAACAGCTTTGAGTTAGAAATATTTTTTTTATATCTAACTTTGTATTAAATATATATTTTATATCTAACTTTGTATTAAATATAACTACAATATAGTACCAGTACCATAATATAAACCAAAAATGTGGTCTATTTTTACTTGTATAACAGTAATAAATATAATTTTATGTATATCATTTATTATACATATGCTAATATGCTGTTCTTAAGTGTATTGAAGTAATAAATGAATAATTTAATGTTAAAAATAAACTATACCATCATATTTAAACAGTTTATTTATCATTTTTAATGCATTTAAATTTATTATACCAAATATCGTGTTATTTCTGTAAACAAATAGACTGTATTAGATTATATTATGTGTCAAATTATACACATTATTAATATAAAATGTGTGCATTTGTGTAGAGAAGAGGTACAGTAACCCAATTATTTCCTAGTTAAATGCAAAACCCTAAAAAAAAAAAAGTACTATAGTATAGTAAAAGTATAGTAATAATACAGTAATTTATAGTAATAACTGAACATTATAGCAATATATTTCATAAAAAATTATATACGTAATTGCTATCATCTATTATTATTATTTGATTTATAGAAAATGTATATAATTTAATATTTATATATATGTAATTGATATATTTACAAAGAAATATATTTATATCTTTAGAAATGTATTAAAGAAAATAGATCACACACATCTAAATATATATATATAGTTCAGAAGAATTGCCATATTTTTACTACAACTTAACTATATTACCACCAAAATACTTTTCTCTAAGTAATTTCAAGACAACTGCTTTCTATATTGTTTACACACACTCACAAAATCACTCTAGCACCCATCTGACAGGCCTGTGTTATCATTCATCAAGCTTAGTGTGAATATATTCCATGTTTCTGTGTGATATATGAGCCATCGTGCGTAAAGGAAACAGTATTAATGTGAGCTCCAGTCAGATGCTGCTGTAATGAATCACTTTCACTCTCAGCGCAACAACAAAGCGCACTTTCACAACTCGCACAATTAATCAGGGCCACAGTGTGTGTTCATAATCGCCTGGATTCATCTCTGCCCTTGCTGTCTGTCAGAAACCACAATGCTCTTCGCAGCTGATAGTCTGCGTTACCACAAAGAAAAGAATGAAGATTTCAGCCTTGACTGAAGCTTGTGAATCTGGCATCTGCTGCATATGCCGGGACGACAGCTAGTTTACATTTGATGCCACATTTATCTTAGAAAAGTGGCAGGAATTGCATATTTTTATTCAATTCATGTGACTTTTCTGAAATAAATATGAACAAACCCAACAGTTGGGTTCAAATATTTAATAAAGCATTTAACCCCAAAATTTGATTTGTTTATTTTTTAACCCAAGATTTGGATTAAAATAGTAATTTTTGTGTGGGTGAAAATTTAAGGAATAATTTAAGGGACATTCATTTATTAGAAAATTACTGTAATGCACACCCAACCTGGTGATGCTGAAATGTTACAAATGGCCGTTACAGCTCAGGTATGCATTATTTTTTTATAAATTAAAGGACAGGAGTGAATTATTCTGCTTATGCTACAGTTCCCACACCTAAAGACACTGTTCTTATATTGTATTTCAAGACATTTGTCAGATTTTTTTTGTCCGCAAACTATAGTATGATATTGGAAAAATCTGACATTGCGAAATTTTGTATTTCTGCGATAATATATATCTATATATAAATACAATTTCACTAGATAAATTGATTAGCTCTATTTGGAAATAATTGATTAATTTTCGATTGATTGGCATTATTTTGTAGTGGGGACAAATCTTGCATGAAATGTAATAAACAAATTACAAGCACAGTTAAATACGCTAGAGCAAATATAAAAGTGAAATTAACAGTGCTTTATGGTTTTCATGGTATAGTCAAATCGTATCTCGGTACAGAAAAAATCTAACATTAAGTAACACTGCAAAGACTGTTTAAATAGTTCAGTAAAATTATTTTCTGTTGAAGTTACAAATGGTAAAATTGCTTGTGTCTGAATGATTTAAACTCTCTTAGTGCTTAAAAACCTGTGCAAATGATCAACTTTTTTTATTCCATTATGGTTAAACTCAGCAGTAATTCCACAAATTTTGTGTATTTTGAACTGTGACTATATAATCCCAATATAATATAATCCTAAACTATATGATTCCAATTCAACTTTGCAGATATTGCGATGTGACTATTGCGGATATGCACATTGTGATATCGGTGCTGAAACGATATATTGTGCAGCCCTACCTCATATTGCTCCAAGTGTAGTATTAGTTTGTTACGCATCTCATCCAAAGCCTTTTGTTTCGATTTTTGACAGTTTTACAAGAAGATTCAAGGGACTGCACCAAACGCAACGCAACAGAAACATTTAAATACCAGGCACTGCACTCGGGTAAAGGCTTGTAATCTAATTAATACATATTAAACCTCTTAAACTTTATTAATAGGCTACTGACTGACTGATGTTGTTGGTTTGGAGTCACAGTTTCATTTTCAAACCGTCTGCTAGTCGTTTTATTTTCAAGATCTGAGGTAAACTGTTTTCAATAGTATGGCAATAAATGTCACGTAAAATGGTGTTCAAACTCACATTGACATTTAACACTGAATAAAGCCCATAATCAGTACCTGAGGTGATTATTGCCATAGTAGTTTATGCTGTTGTTTTGCTGCGACGTTGCAGAAATAGAAAGCATTTCTCAAATCAAAATTTTGCAAGTCACATGGTTAGGACAAAAACCCCTTTTTACATCGAAAATATAGCTTTTATTGTGTGTTGTGGCGCCATGGTGGTGTTATTAGGACACAGTGTTAGGCTGTGAAAACAGTGAAGTCGTTCAGTGTAGTATTATGGAACTGTAATGCGGTCAAAACAAGACTGGAACTACTTTAGCTTTGTATTTAAATGGAAATAACTGCACACTTTAGTTCAGAATGTTCATCAGCCAATCAGAATCAAGCATTCGATAGCCATGTAGTGCTAATTTTTCAATTCATGGGACTTTTTTTGAAGACAAATAACACACAAGCTCAATCGTGGAGTTAAATGGGTGTATCCATATTTGATTGAAAATTGGTTTTAAGGTTTGACTTACTGCATGAATGTGGTTTCATAAAATCTAATTAATTGCAAAAATATAAACATTCTTGGCTGAACATTTTTCAGTATTTTTTTTTAACCCAAAAACTGGGTTTGTCCACATTTGACCCAAATTGGGTTAAAAAAAAACTAATTTTCTTCCAGATAGTAGGGATTAGAGAAATCCTTATTGCATCAATGTGGTTTCATCAAGAGAAGTCACATGAGTTAGAAAAATATAGGCTTCAGAAAAGTCCCTATTACAAAAATGTGGTTTCATCCATGGAATCAATATGAACATATTTCAGCATAAAATGAAGGCACGCCGCTCCGAGCTTCAGGTCTGTGGGGTTTATGAATGAAGACTCCGGAAAGGGCCGGGCGAAGGTCATCTCAAGGTCACTTCCTTCCTCAGGGAGAAGTGACCCGAGACCACATGAATGAAATTGTGGAACACACAGGAAGAGATAGGACGCCCTGGGCAAAGTCACACATACTCTGAATGTAATAATAAGGAATGAGTCATTAGGAAGGAGACGATGAAGCTCAACTGCATGAAGAAACATCTGCCAGATATTTTCATATATGCTAGAGCTATGAAAAAAACAATTCTGGATTTATTAGGTATGTGCAGGCCCAGACAAAAACCGCGCCCATAGAAATCTGCATTTACCACAGATGTCCATTTATGTACTTGTACCATTTATATATGAAAATGTGTGTAAATATATGTAAATATATAAATTATTTTTAAAATTAATATAAACATGTCTGAAAACACTGCAACTTTATGTACTTTTCTGTTAAATAATTGATCTAAATAACTGCATTTTTATTTACAATTTGGGTATATATAGATAGATAGATAGATAGATAGATAGATAGATAGATAGATAGATAGATAGATAGATAGATAGATAGATAGATATATTACAGAATATATTAAGCAAACAAAATGAAACATTTCATATCAAAAAGATTTTTTCATTTTATTTTTGGATTTATTTTTAAGGGGAAAATATATAATTCAATAAATATTATGGCAACATCAACAAAAACGGACATACATGGACCTCAAGACAGAAAAGACATTTTAAAAAAATTACAGACATCCTACATTAGGAAACAATTTGTTTGTTCTTTTTAATCAGCACCTACACATTTCTCAACATTTACACACAAAATCTTTTTAATACTGCCTATGTGAAAAAATTTGTGACAAAGAAATTTACTCTGACCCGTTAGAAAGGAACATAAAAATGTTTTTTTGTTTGTTTCGCGCAATTTTTTTAACGAAAAGTGCAACTACAAACATGCAGCAAATGAGACTTTGCAGCTAGCTTCAGACGTTTGTTTTGAAAAAGGTGAAACGCATGTTCTACCATGGCTCTGCAAGGCAATATATCGAGTCGCAATACTGTTTTGAAAAAGAAAAAATGTGTGTTGTTTTTTCTCAATCCTCTTATGTGTCCCCAAAAGCAGACTGCATAGTTTATTTGAATGAGGAGAGAAATTTTTCCTTGCATGTCCAGCGAAAACCATTATTTTCTTTCCTGGGCTAGACACCGAAACGCAATTTGAATTTCATGTTTGATTGTTTATCATTTCAACAATTGTGCTTCAAAAATTTCACAGATGTCAGAAAAGGCACAAATGTTCATGTAGCGTTTTACTGACGTGTTTATGACGAAAAGCTAGTTTTGTGCTATTTGATCATATACTAATGTTGTCGTAATGTTGTCAAACAGTTATATTATTGATTTCTTATATGCGTTAATCTGAAGTATGTGCCACAATGATCAATAAGCTGTCCAAAAATGAATTTAACCTGACTAGTTTTAGATTTTATCTTACATTTTTACAATTGACCTTACATTTATAGTATTTTCAGCATTAAAGGAACAGTCCAATGTTTTGGAAAACAGTCTCATTCTACAACTCTTCTATAGTTTTACCATTTTTTTATCCATTTAGCTGATCTCCAGGTCTGGCGGGAGCACTTTTAGCTTATCTTAGCTTAGCTTAGCTTAGCATAGCATAGCTCATTGAATCGGATTAGACCATTAGCATCTCACTCAAAAATGGCCAGACTTTTGATAATTTTTTTATTTAAAGCTTGACTCCTCTCTCTGTGTTTACATTGTATACTAAAACAAATAGGGATATCTGATTCAATGATCTATGCTAAGCTAAGCTAAAAGTGCTCCCGCTAGACACAGAGATCAGCTGAATGGATTAAAATGGGTAAAACTCTAACTCTAGGGGAGTTGTAAACTTAGCTTATTTTTAAACAAAAAAGAGGAGTGTTCCTTTAATGCTTAATTTAACATTTAGCATGCTAACAGCTAACCAGACTTTACGACAGCCCATCATTTTGTCGATAATGTTACATATACATAACCATAATGTTATATTGAACTAGTTTTTTTTGAGGATTCTGTCATAAGTTTTGTTTCAGATTTGCATAAAGTTGAACTCTTAGCAGTGTTGCATTGCTAACAGTCTTTGTTGCTCAAAAAGGCCTCAAATCACCAGCTCTCATTGCAAATTGATGACTTCCAGATGCTTTGTAGCTGCACACCGCTGTCATTGCGTAGCGCCTTAGGGGATAAACTGAATGCAAATGAACACTAACTGATCAAGTCAATTCTCCAGCGTTTGCCCAGCGAACCGCGTTCTTACAGAACCGTGACAGAAGCTCTCATTGATCCACAAATATGCATCCAACATGCACTCCAGAACGTCGAACATTTGAGTCATCCGGCTTTAAAACCTTCCAGCTCTTTGGTTATTCTTTTTCTGAATCCTAATGAACCGTAATGTGATTATGAGGAGTAATACAGAAAACAGTGCGAGTTCAGATATACCAGCGGCGTATCCATGGTGACAGTTTTAGCTGAGGTTAGCATAAGAAAACGAAAACCACGCACACGCACACACATATACTCGTGCTTCTTGGTCTACAGAAGGAGCAAAACAGAAGATCGAGGGAGGAAGTGATCCGTGACCACAGTGATACACTCTTGTTTCATATCCTCACTTAGCTGTACAGACTCAAAAAAGAAGGAATCGAGATTTTTCCAATAGTCACCATTGTGGAAGTCCATCTTCACAGTTCCCATTGTTAATAGCAACCGAAAACGTGCATCTTTTAAAAATAGCTCAGCGGAACTCTAGACTCAATGGTTATGTGATTCTACTTCCTCCTTCCTTTCCTGCAGAAGAAGCTTCCAGAAGGAACCCTCCAGAGAGGAAGCAGTTTCACGTTCAGGAGCAGGAAGGAAGGCCTCCCATTGGCCGAGAGGGTGGTGACATCTTCCTGCTGAGGGGATAAGTTTAGGAGAGGTGGTTAGGGCCGTAGTTTGGCTTTACGTCCACAAGTTTGTCGAGTTCTGGCAACCAGAAGTGGAACCCTCAAACCGGAAAGACCTTCAGGGACATCGAGTAAACACTCCCGGCTCCAGCACTTCAGAGGCAATTCCACTTTTTTCCACCCTCACCGTTTCCCAGACTGATTTTTTTTTTAACTCCCTGAACGCCTTGCATTACATTACCGTGCAACTCTTTGCTTTGTCTTTGCGTAGGTCTGTTGCCACGGCAGCGAGTTCTGGTCGGCTGGGCATATGCGAGATGCGCTTGGTGGAGCGTGCCGATTTGTTGCGCTTGATGTTTTTGTTGTTCTTATTTACACAAGCCAGTGTTGCAACGTGGAAAATGTCCCGCACGCTGTTCTCCGACTGCACTGCGGAGCACTCGATGTAAGGTGCAGATATCTGCTTAGCCATAGCTGAACCCTACAAAGAGAAAGAAAAGACGTAATGAGCCTTGATGTGAAACAGACCTGGATAGTAATTAACCATTGCAGCTTAGCTTTATGCTCAGGAAGATTTTGATCAATCAGACCAATGCATGGATCAGATAAGAAACCTAAATCATTGTAATGTCACTGAACCACTGATAAACCTAAATTACGGCTAAAGTAATAAGATGGCCATTAGATAACAAGGCAAATTAAAGATTTGAAACGGAGTGTCTCAATGTTGTCCAACCAAACTGCAGATTTGGGCTGCACGATATTGGAAAATTCTGACATTGCGACAATTTTACCTGAGGACTTGAATAGCTCTATTGCAGTTTATATGAGTAGCCCGCACCTGATCATAGGACACCGGCGTCTGTCTGTGGTTGGAAAGCTCCACTAATGTTGTGAGATCCGTTCTCAGGTCTGACTTGCATCCGACGAGCAGCATCTTTGTGTTGGGACAGAATTCCTGGATCTCCCCTTTCCACTGTGAGAAAAAGAGACAAAAGCCGACACGGAAAGATGAAACCAGCTGGCCTTGATCCATCCCTGCCTGAAAGAGGACAAAAGGCAAGAACAAGTGTTTCCTGTTCCCATTCTTTCAGTATCTCACGTTCCATCCCATCCCTTTTGCGAACCCAAGAGTATTAATCTTCCTTGCTACAGGTGAGGCTCACACTTCCTGCGAGAATAAAGCTTGCACTGTAATGACTGCGTTTCAGTGTGTGTACTAGTTTTGGTGGTTTAGAAGGATAGAAATTTGGATAATGACATGGGTATGACCTAGGTATTACAACATTGAGGAGGTTTGTGAGGCACCTTGTGTCCTTGTAATTCAAAATTGTTAAAAATCATACTTGGTCTTTTTACATTCAAAATTTGTCAGGTTTCCTGTGACGGTTGGGTTTTGGAGTAGGACAAGGGATTGTATTAAGTGCTTTTTAACAGTATAAAATACATTACGCATATGGAGAGTCCTTTTAAACCTCCAATGTCAACATGTGTTGGTGGGTGTGTGTGTGTCTTCCCAACAATCTTACAGGTGATCTGCATTCCTGCCCTGCCCAACAAAGCGCTTGCTGTATTGGTGTGGCATTAAATCACCGGATTTAATCTGGCGGGAGACAGGCAGGTACAACACAGTCATACGATTGTTCACACAGTAACACGGACACCCTACATTCCCTCTTTCCCATGATTCTTTTGTGCTCACCTCTGGCTCCCAGAGGCCTCAAAGTCCCAGGAGAAAGCGCTACCTTATTTCAAGTAGGTACTCACGTGTAGCCTGATCGTATTTCCGATTCTGCGGCCCAGATTTCATGCTGGACTTACACTCACATGGTCTAGCTAATGCCCACATAATACTATAAAGCGGGGGCCCAGTGAAAGGGCCACGGGCCATTCTAGACGCCTGACCCCAGACCGAGAGTCTACTAGAAGATATCCAACCCTCTCGAAAACAAAGGACGACTTTTATTGGGATGTAACAAAGAGTGGGCAGATCACAAAGGAGTTGTAGAGGAATTTTTCTGAATCACCATAAAGGCATCTAAAAGTCAATTAGGCTGTCGGGAAGCAGTAAGGTCAAGCCTACAGATTGAGATCCAATTCAGCTGACCACACCCGTATTGTTCACCAAGGTGTCAGGAACTTAGACAATACAACATATTTTCATTTTAGTCTCCGAACAGAAATCTCAGTCTGACTGGTTGACAGGAATGTCATTCATGCCAGCTCTAACCCTAAAATAAGATTGGGTGATGGAAATGTTCTTCAAGACCCAACTCTATTCCTGAAATCTCAGTAACTGACTGAAATAATTTTCCAGGAACAGCAGTAGCTTTGCTTCCATCCACCTATTTTTATGCACATTTTGGAATATCGCATAAAAAATGCTTAATGAAAATGTCAAGATGCACTTAATTTTTTGAAAACGTTTTGCGCACAAGTCTAGTTCACATCTTTAGACTTAAACATAGCTAACTCGATGCTAATCAGGTAAAATCATTCCTGTTTAAATGTGTGGAATAAATTGCTAGCAAGTGGAATATGCTTACCTTCTTTAGGACACTGTCTAGGGTCTCTGGTCGGCTGATGTCAAAACATATAATGACGGCATCTGAGTCTGGATACGAGAGCGGTCTGACGTTATCATAATACGGGGATCCTGTAAGACAAAATGTGGACTGGTCAGGAAAAACTGTCAATATATTACTTAACCTCATTTAAGTTTTACTCCGCGTCACAGTACAGACCGTAATTTGAAAGCACTCATGAATTTTTTAACCACCAGAGCCACTTTTCAGACATACCAAACACGAAACTTTTACACATAAAAGGCACACTTTGCTTTTCAGACGGAATGGAGAAGTGTTTTAAGTGGATTTTTATTTCATAAGAAATGTCTCGGATCACTTCCAGTTCTTTGTCACTGGTGCAATGAGGGTTAGTGCTAAACAATGATTTACACAAACACAAGATAAGTATTCCAATTCTAAAAGGGATAGTTGAAAAAAGTACTCTCCCTCAAGTGGTTTCAACCCTTTATGAGTTTCTTTATTCTGTTGAACACTATTTTGGAGAAAGATTTTAACCATAGTAGGAAAAACAAATACTATGGATGTAAATGGTTTCAACATTTTTCAAAGTATCTTCTTTTGTGTTTAACAGAAGAAAGAAAGTCAGACATGTTTGGGACAAGTAAAGGATGAGTAAACCATGACAGAATTTTCAGTTTTGGGTGAACTATCCCTTTAACTCAGAGAATGAGTGGGAAAAAAATACTGCTTTAGCGAGCAATGCTAATAACTGCACCCTTGCCAGATGTAGCATTGCCCTTCTGGCTAAAAACTGAAGATGTTTGTCTTTGTAAGAACAGTACAGTCCAGGATTTACTCTGACAGAACGAAGCATTACCGCCCACTGTAAACTCCGCCAGACACGATATGTACAATCCACACAGGACAAACACATTTATAGTGTGCCAGATTCCAGGACAGAGGTGGTGTTTACGAGAGAGCGGGAATGAGACAGAAGAAAGGGAGGGCTGTTTAGTTTGTCAGAATGATAATTCGCAGTGCCAGAAGTTAAGCAGAAAAATGTGAGGTTGAAAACACATGCAGCCGCAGGACTTTACAGCTCATATTTCAGCCGCAGCTACAAGCCGAAAAATAAGAACAACTTGCACAAAGTTTTTCATGAGACATTTAATTGCTTTTTTTTTACTACAGGTAATCATTTAATCATTCATTAGCTATGTCAATTAGCAGCTACATCCATATCTAGATCTAATTAATCAAGTTTATATTGAGTTCAATGTGTTTGAATGAAACTTAAATGAACAGTTCTTCCAAAATCTACATTTTACTCACCACTTAAATTTGTTTTACTGTTAAATACAAAAGAAGATATTTTGAAGAATGCTGGAAGCTGGTAGCCATTGACATCCATAGTAGGCAAAAAATAATAAATACTATGGAAGTCAATGCTTACCAGCTTCCAACATTCTTCCAAATATCAATTTATGTGTTAAACAGAAAAAAAAGTCATGTGAAGGGTGTGTAAATGATAAAAGAATTTTCAGTTTTGGTCCTTTGTTGTACATATTTAATATGTGCTATAGAAACGTGGAAGTCTAAATACACTTTTGTTATATAAGGTAATCCTGAAGAAATTACCGTGATAACATTTTGTGCTACTTTGACATTTACCATGGTAATGAACGAGCAAACTTTTAATATACCATAGTATTTACATGGTATACCCAAACTAACTTTGACATTACTTCACACTGAACACCTCCAAAACAAAAACAAAGCTAAAAAACATCCTTTTTCTGAGATCACAAATGCCCACACACACACACACACACACATTCATGAATAAACACAGTTTCCTCACTAAACACATTATTTTACTTCTCTGTCCAATGCACACACACAACAAAACCCAAATCCTGCTGTGTGTGCGTGATTGTACAGTATTTGTGTAATTTGTGTAAGCAATAGCTAACAGCAGTGACTCATTCACACAGACACACACACACTTGTGGGACACCATAGCTATAACAACACACACCACATTCCTTAGTCCAGTGTGTGTGTGAAGGATACTGACAGCTGAATGGATTCCCTGAGTGTTCAAATGCTTCTCTAAACATGTGGTGACCATGTAAAAAGCACACATACACACAGTAAAGAATTCTCTGCCATTGTTTTTTTGGCTTAAATCCTTCACTGTCTTCCTGATAAAAACAAAGCAATAAACAGGCACAATTCTCCAACTCTGTAAAGTAAATACAATCCAGAACCCACACTAACTCCACATCAGTACACAACAAGAACCCCCTCAGTTTGGTTTCCTCCTTGACTAACAAGGTAAGATCGGTATAGAGAACATAACGGTTCACGTGTTGCTTTTTTTTTTTCCCTTGGTGGCTCGCCGCACAATGGCTGCTTTGTGGAGTATGAGAGCAAACCTTTCCTCGCAGGAATGTGTGGCATGCCAAATCGCTGAGGTTAGAAATATGATCCGACCAACAATAGTTGACCAGCTTTTTAGAAGTGGGTTTGAGAGAGCCTGTCCCAGCAGGAGCCCATTCAAACGATCCCGGGAACGTTTTGTTTTCGGGGGTTTGTTGATAATGAGGTCTCCCCTTGCTGATAACAGTTAAGGATAGGATTAAGGAGGATAGATAAAACCTTAGGTCAGAACTTGCAACAGTTTACTGATACTTCTTTACAAAGTAAGTCTTCATTTTATTTCTTCTAAATGAAACTAGACTGGTATAACTTGACACTTCATTGCTAGGATATAGTGCGTGATTCCTATTGGACTGCTAAGTGGTTGCTAAAGTGATCTAGGTAGTTTCTAGGTGGTACCTTATTGACCAAAGTTAAAAGTTCATCTCTAGGTCTATAGGACTTACTAATAGTAGCCATTATTGACCATAAATGGACACTTCTCAAGATCCAGTCAAATTTCAATGAATACCAAAAGACACTATTCATTATTAATAACCTATTTCAATGTAAAATAATCACCTTGCAGAGTTTAAATGCGCTAGAGATTCACATTACATTTTTGCAAGGAAGTATCTATTCCGACTTTCAAGCAACAACTCTAGCAATTCCGATGAAGAAGTCTGATAAAACATTTCAGCTGCAAACAAGTGACATCTTACAAGGTCACCCAATCAAAGACGCCATTCAATCGAACTATGTCATGATAGCACATCCGTCACCAGCCCTAGGGGAGTAAAGAGATAGTACGCTTGAGGAACAAAGGACTGAGTTTGCGGCTATAGTTATCCGAAACGATATGCTTATTGTGAAAGTACAACTCACAAAGGAACCAAACGATCCCAGAGCAGCGTGCGTGTATATTGATTGATCATGGTCTGACTGGTGGATAAGGAACCTTTGAGACGGGCATGTCAAGATCCTGGCTTCACATCTGCAGGGGGTTTCTGGTCAATAAGTGTCTGGAAGAGCGGAGCTGGGGGAAGGGGTCCGATTCCACAGAGGAACAGCTATTAGGGGATATACACACACACACATGCTCATGCCCATCGAGAAGATCAGAAAGTATCTCCGGTAGGGTGTTATCCTGACACATGGCCTCTTGTGTATCGCATAACACACAATACACACATGGGTTTCAGATTTAGAAGGACCTACTAAGCCCTAGAATCAATATACACAAGAAAACCCCTAATGAAACATTCATGCAGCGGACTGGAAATTCCTCTGTGACATTGGAATAATGACAAAAGATTGTTCCGTTTTTCATCGCTTTTAGTGGGAATCGTTTTAACAAATGTAACAATGGGTGACAGTGACAAAAAAAGCTGTTATACAAGACTTAAGCTCAATCAATAGTAAAACAAACAAAAAGAAACACAATTGAAACCCCCCTCTTTTATATGCGACACAAAAAGTCCTGGTCGTAGTTGTTCAGAAGCGAACTGTTTCGAGTTCGCAATGGTACTCTACTGTATCAATAGGTTCCATGGCGGATCAGTGACGGATATTGCCAGCTGAATGCTAAATGGGGTCGTGACTCAACAGCTGATTGGTGGACAATAACAGGAGCAGTCAGCCTCCCGGTTGACGGGAACGGCAGCTGTTGCAAACAAAGCAGCACAAAGAAGAGATGCCAAGAAAACTATCCATTCGGGCAATTCTGGGAGCAACCCCCAGATTCATCGACTATTCAGAAACACTCAAGGCAATGAATTTAAAAATCTTCGAGGGAAAACATACAAGGTCGCCCCCATTTTTCTCATTATCTGGAATGTGCTCAGGTGTGTTTGGAACTTGTTAAATCCTGGACTTAGGCATTCGTGAGGAAAGACCGCACACACACTGGGGAGACCTTGGAGCCTGGCTCTGACACAATAACTTACACCGTAATGAACAGCAGGCTGGAAGCCCACGGCCTGACACAAGCAACTAACTACATATCCAAATGCCAGTGCCAGACGGGTGGCCCTGCCCGCAGACGCCCACCGCAGACATCTGTCAGCCGAATAACACACTCCTGTACCTACATCACAAATTATCATCAGACATATCTCTAGCATTAAAATGGCTATCGATTGAGAATTTAAATTACTGATCTAAGACTGATTCTTCCATGCAAATTGGTACTGGTCTAGCTAATAGACCAACAACTGTTCACAAGTATCACCTTTTCCTGGTTAAGCAAGTCAAAGGCATAGTTCACCTAAAAATGAAAATCTACCCACCATAGCCATTGACGTCAATAATGAAAAAAAATAATACCATGAAAGTCAATAGCTAGCATTACTTCAAAATATCTTCTTTTGTGTTCAACAGAAGAGAGAAACTCAAACAGGTTTGAAACAACTGGATGGTGAATAAATTAATTTTTATTTTTGGATGAACTATCCACAGCATAGGCTAGCTTTTTAGCAGGTCCGATTCCGGCTCTTGATTTGAGAAATTACTCTAGACTGGAACATGGTTTTGTTAGTGAGAAATGGACCTTGACTGAGAATGTGACTAACTATAGAAACTGGACACATGACTAAAAAGACCAGTTTAACTGATTTGGTCCAAACCCTAGTAACCCGGCGGGACAGTCCTGCAATCTATTTTTGACACCAATTTTAGATGTCAATTTGACATCAAGGGAGTTTACATAAGGAAATCCAGCTTAAATATGTAATTTGGCACTGAATCTTTCAGATGAATAAAAACATTCTTCTACTTTTCGTGTCGTTATTTTGGTGGTCAAAAGGGCATCAATGTGTGGATGTCAAATGGACAACAAGGTTCTGACATCAAATTGCTTAGCATTTGTGATGTGTTTTTTTAACGTCATGCTTGATGTCAATTTGGCAGGAAGTAAAGTTGATCAAAAAGTGGTTTAGCTAGTTAGGAAGCTTGGTGGTTGAACATATACTGGAGATGTTTAGCATATAACTGGACCACACACAGCACCAAACAAACTAAAGCCCCAGGTTCAGGTCTGAATGCAGTTTACCCCAGATCATAACTAAGCTCTAAAGAGGCCACCGTCTAAAGCAGGCTGTCTGGCTGGATGCTTTACGGGGCCTGTGATTACCTCCAGACAGCAGGTCTGATCTCTCCTGGGTGATCCAAGCACGAGCTCTGGAAACTTACCAATAGCCTACATTCAGACAGGCCGAGCCAAGACCCTACTCTAATTTGCCTGTGTGGTCACGGCGGTTTGGTTTTGTTAAACGAGTGAATGGCAGAATGACCCCAGCTGTGGCAACAGTTCTGGTTTCATTTGTTTATCCAAAACATCATTTAGCACAACGTTCCTCGTTATGCCATCCTAACATTCCTTAAAAGTGAGGTGTCCGTGGATCATGTTCCACAGATGGGTGGAGTGTGCGAGAGTGTGTTAGCAGGGTGTGTGTGTGTGTGTGTGTGTGTGTGTGTGTGTGTGTGTGTGTGTG
>CAIGQV010007757.1:15739892-15765295 GCA_903798115.1 Danio jaintianensis
TTAATTAAATAGTTAAATCATTAAATAGTCAAATTCATTTACAATTAAAATACATTTATATATATATATATATATATATATATATATTTTAACTAGTGTATATATATTTTTTTATCATAACAGAAATTACTTTAATATCAATTATAATCAATATTTAGATTTAAAATGTGATCGCTTTATAAATTATATAAATGATAAACTTAAATCATAATATGTAGCATATTAATAGTATTAGGCCTAAATGTCTTTTAGTACTTTAGGTATTTGATGGTTACACTGCGCTACATTGTTTGCAAATCAAATATTTTTTAAAACATCCATTAAACCAACGTGAAAACAGCTACATGGACATCTATAACACAAAATAAGCGGTCATAAAATGACCTAAAATACTAATTGTTTCTTTCTTTGATATCAGACAACACTAGTAAATGGCTAATCATTCCCATTCTTTAAGCAATCATTCAATAAAACATGAGGAATAACTCTAATGAACAATGTAAGCGAAGAAAACGGCAAATAAATATGAACAAATATATAATGAAAATAGTGGTCCCCTGGAGTTGGAGTTGTTTTCCCCCTCGTCAAATTAAAATAATATGTTGAGATATGTAATAATTTTAAAGATAATAATTTTACATCTCACATCTAATTAATATTAAAAATTAATAATATAAAATATTATTATTATTTTTTTTATAGGAGCAGCAGAAATGAACTAACACCGTAAAATAGCACTTTAAACAAACTTGACTGAAACAAATAAAATGCTCTTATCCTATCTCCTAATTTTCTGCATTATCATTATTTTTGAAATGACCTTTACTGCTTGTTGAAACTACTTATTTAAAATAAGTTGAAAACACAATTCTTAAGTTTGTTTGGGAAACTGTTATGTTCAATCCACTTAAATTTGTAAAAACGATTAAGTTCACTTGATCGATTTGTGTTGGGACAACATGAAGGAATTGCATGGAACTCAGCATTGCACCCAGTGTACATGTGCTGGGAAACCCCCCCCCAAAAAAACGAGAAATACTTATTAAAAATAATAATAATTATATTGTCAAAATGTTGGGAACACCAGTGACAAACAAATAGTACATGTGATCTTTAAATAAGTGTACAAAAAATATTAAATCATTACACAGTCATTACAATTACGCACAGTCAAAAGCGTAATTGATTCATGTTGATTAAAGTATAAATGTTAAAAATAGTCAATTAATTTTTAGACAATTTGCCATACCAAAAGTGGACGTTTCTGTAGAGTGACCCCTGAACCTATAAACCACAGCCCTTCAGTGCACTTCATTCACTTTAGATCAAACTTACCAGTGTAAATCTCCGGTCTTCGGGAGTGACGTCTGAAAACAACAAAACATGAGCATCTGAGACACAAACATTATCATGGACACATTGTGAAAGTAGTTGTGGACGTCAAGAGAACTTGCTAGAAGGGAGACAGCTCCGGCCTGAAGTTAACGAGAATTATTGTTATTATTATTAAATTACACATTGCGTTGCGTTTTATTAAAGTCTATTCCAACCACAATCCGAAGCATATCCTCACAGTAACGTAAAAACAAGTTATTGTTGTACAGCGTCATGTGTACATATGCTCAAGTCTCCACAGCTGTATCCCTTCAAGACTTTACCTGGATTCTCGTGTATTTCAACCGTAACGTCGACGACGTGTCCTTTCACCTCATGCTTTTATAGAATAACAATAATCTCGATATATTAGCAAATATAAAAAACAAAATTAAATTTTACGTCATCTACTTTTACATTGTCGTGACAACGTTGAACATGCAGTCAGGTACGGTTCCAGCTGTACCTCCACGTGAGCCTGTTTTCTTTATTCAGAGTAAAAAATAAATAAAAAAAGGTTTCAAAAACAAAACATCTGATGGTCATCGTCCACATTGCTGTTTACATTACACTTGTTTTACCAAGGCAACGACTGACGCACTTGTAGTACACTACGTTCCAAAAAGCTCCGTTTTCAGCACCTCCATGAAAAAAGAAACGTTTCGACAGTGGATAGCGGCCGTTAATTTATAATTAAACCAGCAACTAAACTGTTCACACATGGTTTAATTGTAGATCTACAAAAACAAACAAACAAATCCTTTATAACCGTTTGTGAAACAGCATTTTATGTCAAATCTTTGTATATGCTGTAGATGCTAAAAGTGTACAGAAGCATATCTCGAAGTCATTTTAGGCAAAAAAGCAAACATTTTAAAGAAACACTAAACTTTTTTTTGGAAATAGGCTCGTTTTACAAAGCCCCTAGAGTCAAACAGTTGAGTTTTACCATTTTTTAATTCAGCTGATCTCCGGGTCTGGCGAGAGCACTTTTAGCTTAGCTTAGCATAGATCATAAACTTTTTCTTATGAAGGGCCAAAAATCAAACTAGATTGCGGGGGTGGGTTAAAGATAAATATACCAAAATATTACATCAAAGTTATATGTTTTTTACTTTACAATTTATCATGAACTTCTTATAATAAAAACAAACAAGCACAGCATTTAATTGAAAGATTTCCTTTCAGCTGACTTTTTTTGTAACTCAACAATTAAACAAAAAAAACAAACAATAGCTTACGTTAAATTAGAAATGACGATCTCTGTTGAAGGCATTTGCCTCAACCTTCATTCTAATTCTCAGATAGGATGGCGGGCCAAATCAAAGGTTACCCTGGGCCAACTTTGGGCATCTCTGGCATAGATCATTGAATCAGATTAGACTATTAGCATCTCGCTCACTCACTTGCTCGCTCGAAAAAAGCTTTAGAGTTTTTATAATTATCCCATTTAAAGCTTAACCCTTCTGTAATTTTATTGTGTACCAAGAACAACTGAAAATGAAAAGTTGCTATATTTTAGGTTGATATAGCTAGGAACTATACTCTCGTTTTGGCGTAATAATCAAGGAAAGCCGTACCATGGTTGCAGCAGCAGACATTAATATCTGTCTTCATACTCAATGAAACTACAAAAGAATAAATCTTTAAGTAAATTATTAAAACTCTTTTTTTTTTTCTTTTTTTTTAATTCCTCAGCAATATGCTAATGGCTAATGCTAATCCAATTCAATGATTTATGTTAAGCTAAAATTTCTCAGAAAATAGCTGAATGGATTGAAAAATGGTCAAACTCAACCGTTGAACTCTAGACAGCTGCTAAATAAGCCTATTTCCAAAAAACAGTGGTGTTCCTTTAAATAAATATACACACAATTACAAATCTCGATATACCTATATGTATCGCTTTATTAATGTAAAAGGTAAAATAAGACATTTTTTTAAGACATCTGTTTTATCTAATGTTATTTTTCCCTGTCCTCATCTCATTAATCTCATCACTCTAGTCAATAAAGACGTTAAGGAGGTGAAAAAACGTTATGTGTAAACATTTATTGGTTTCAAACTTAGATAAAAACAACTTGCACCAGCAAACATTGTACAGCCTTTCATAGTCCACACATCTCGCAACAAAAATAAAATAAAGGGGGAAAAAAATGCAAGAGAGAGAAAGAAAATGGGGGAAAGACGTGAGAAAGAGAGTGCAAACTTTTATTCCAGTGACTCTGAATGAGATAAGAGAATATTGTATAAACCCAGAAATAGACTGCTGTCCGTCATAACACAGAGAGAAAGAGAGCGATAAAACCTTCGTTTTTGGCCATGGCGCAGTTTCTGTAAATGTTTAAATTAAGTTAAAAATTAGAAAAAGCACTCAGTCCACGTACTGGACAGCCCAGAATAAACGACTTGCTTCTTTTGGATTCTGCAAACAGTATAAATTACGAATTTTTGGACGACGTTTTTCTGGCTTCGTCGTTGTTCGGCGTAAACAGTGCGAAGGCACAGGTCGAAGTGTTCCCTTGTCCTGTCTTCATGTTCATGGGTCAGTTTGGTTTCCTTTCGTTTTGAACAAAATGCAAGGTTTTTTCTCGTTCGAACAATATGAGGTGATGTGATAAAAAACAAAAAAAACAACATGCTCCGGTTTCAGTCTTGCAATCCTGATCTATTCAAAAATAAGCATTTTGGTTTCGTTTAAACAAGCTCGAAATAATTTCTCTGAAACCGTGAAAGAACAAATTTGACATTTTTGCTGCATTTTTTTTTTCATTTTTTTAACAAACTAGAGTGAAAAACCCATTCGAAAGTAACAAACCCGTTTCGATCAAGCCGTAGTGCTGCGAAAACAAACGAACGAACAGGAAAGAAAAAAAAAAACTGCATGACTGAAATGGCAGGAAGTGAGCGTGAGGCGATAGTACTGATTGGTGGAGAGCGGGCAGGGGAAGTGGCCTCACTGAGAGCTGGATCTGGCGAGCGTGTGCTGTTCATTTTGTGCCTTGCTAGTTCTCAGTCTGAATTTGGTGATGGAGCTGTTGAGTTTGTGGAGCGTGTTCTGTGCTGCGCATTTCGAGGGGAACAAGGCCAGGATGGTGTATTTGGACGCCAGGTCACGAGGGGGCGGTTTGGGAGGCTCAGTGTTCGTAACGTCCGCTCCCTCTGATTGATTTGGGGACGGAGGTTCGGGCAACCATGTGATGACGGCGCCGACTTTGCTTAGCTCTGCCAATAAAGTTTCGGCTTCCATTCTACTGATGCCAGCCGGAAGATCAGTCACCTCCAAAACACGGCCCGTGTCTGAACACACAGAAACAGATTATGAATAATACGGTGACACATCCACACGTAGGGCTGTATTCTATTGAATTAAAATCTACATAACCGTTTTTGTTTAGGTAATTACAAAAAGCAAATTTTTAATGATGATTAGTTATACTGCATTAGAACAAATGTGTATTATAAAGGCATACTGCACTCTATATTGATGTTGTGTGTATTCCTACCCATCTCTCCTTGGCTCATGTCAGTAGACAGTGATTTCTTTGCGGGTCTTCGAGGGCGGCCGCCGTGCCGAACACCCACAGGCCCCTGAGACATGACAACAGAGCGGAGCGTGAGCTGAAGAATGACTGTGCTTAACATGACCATGAGGAGGATGAAGATGACGCTGGATGTGTGCGATCATGAGTGAGTGAGTGTGTGTGTGTGTGTTCAACCTGGTGATGATGAAGATGGTGATGATGGTGGTGGTTGACCACATGAGAGCCGTGCATTAGTGGGGGTCTGATGGGAGGGTTATACTGAAGCGGCTGTCCGATCAGAGGAGGATACCTGCCATCACCTGAAAACACAGCAAAAAAAAAACACATGCTGGACTTTAATGTAGAACCGGAAAAAACACTGCAATACACTGCTGAGGGTTTTCTGCTTCATAATACAACATAATGATACTATTATTGTGAAATACAGCTATGGATGAAATAAACACAATATTCAGCTTCTCTGGATTTACTGGGTTTGGGTAAATGCTAATATTTCATTATATTCCATAAAAGTTACTGAATATTTATTCCCAATTTCAAACACAAATGTTCTCCAAAAAGGCCAGTTGGTCTAAATACAAATGTGTAGAATTTGTTGCGATAAAATAAAAAAATAAAGTTTGTTCCTCTACAAATTGATTTCTTAACTCTTCCTATGTTAAAACATTGTCCAAACATGTTCTAGGCTAGCTGCCAGTAATAGCTAGATGGGTTGATGTATGTTAAATGCTCTGTAAGATTTACTGTTTGAAAGTTTTCACCCACGCAAATGTTTTTAAAAATAGTTTTGATTGTCTGTTTCATGAAAACCATCCAAGTCTGATTGTTCAGAAAAGATGACACGAAACGAGTAAGAAATTAGCACAATTTAACATTTGGCTAAAATATCTTGATTAGCGTATTGTCTACACATCCAGCATGGTTATCATATTGTTAACACGAATTAGCATGTTGCTAGCATATCCTAGGCTGAGCCAGTGATGGATATACATGAACATTTGAAGGTCTTAATTTGAGTGGATGTACCTTAAATGCTCTAAGATTTTTTGTTTGAATGTTTTCACCCCCCTCAATTGAAGGAATATTTTTTTTAAGTGTTTGATTATCTGTTTTTTTTTTTGTAAACGTATGTCTGTTCAGTCAGAAAAGATGAATTACACTGAGTGAGAACATCTTGAAGGTTTGAACAAGATTAGCACAATTTAACATTTTTCCTAATATGTCTTGATTAGCATATTGTCTACATGTCTAGCATATTACCATATCGTTAGCATGTTGCTAGCTTGTCCTAGGGTATGCTAGTGATAACTAGATATACATAAACGTCTGAAAACCTTTGATGAAATGGGTGGATGTTCGTTAAATACTCTTTAAGGTTTACTGTTTGAAAGTTTTCACCCCCTCAATTGAAGTCTATGGCTTTTTTGTTTTTGTTTTGCAGAAACTGCAAGCATGATCAGTCGGAAAAAAATGAAATCTAATGAGTCAAAACATCTTGAAGGCTTGACCCAGATTAGGACAATTTAACATTTTGCTAACATGTCTTGATTAGCATATTTTCTATGTTTAGCATGTTTTATCATATTGTTAGCATGAATTAGCCTGTCTCTAGCATGTTGCTAGCTTGTCCCAGCGATGACTAGATATACGTGAACATCTGTAGGTCTTTGACTAGGTAAATCAAGGGTTAAATGCTCTTAAGATTTACTGTTTGAACATTTTCACCCCCTCAATGGATGTCTAAGGGTTTGTTTTTTTAGATTTGATCATCTGTTTCAAGAAAAACATTTGTCGGAACAGACAGAAAAGACATAGCACACAAAGTCAGAACATCTTGAAGGTCTGAACGAAGTTTGAAGGCTGTAGCTTAAAAACTGTAGGAGAAGAAACCGTTTAAACTTACCCTCATATGAAGAAGAATAAGCTGTCAAACCAACATAATAATGATTCATGTCATAATATACTGCCTCTTAATGGACAAGTTCAATTCTTGACCAGAATGTGTCTAAATATACCAGCCTACACCCAAAAACAGAATAACCAGCTCAAAACTTGTCCTTTTTGATTCACTTAGACTGGCTCACCTTGAGCTGGACCATAAGAGCGGGGAAACTGGGGCATGATGGAGAAGGGGGCATGGCCTGGACGAGGGCCCTTTAGATTGGCCAGATGGGCGGGAGCAGGCGACTGTGCTGGAGAGGGGGAGGGACTTAGCAGCTGCTGAGGATTATTCTAGAAATTTTGAGAGAAAAAAAGCATTTATATGCGGTGCGCCATGTGAGAATGAGGACGTATGGGATCTGCTGGAGGTGTTTGTACCTGTGTGGCGTCCTGCAGAGGAATATCGCTGGGTTTGTAGTAGCGGGTGGGTTTCCAGTGCGGTGGTGTAGGGGCTCTGGGCTGCTGGCTGGGAGGAACACTCAACTGCATCATCACTACTCCACCAGCAGGGGGCGGCGGAGGCACAGCTAAAACACAGCACAGTACAGTCTATACCACAGATGTCAGAATATACATCTAAAATATTTATTTAGAAACGTTTTTTATTTTTTAGGATTTTAATACGCATCAAATATAAAAAAAATATTTGTAAAGTATGTAACAGTCCATTGTAGTAATCTCATGTTTATTAATTTAGAAACGTTAATGTTTTTTTAAGGATTTTAATATGTATTAAAAAGCATTCATAAAGCATTATGTACTCTAAAAATATTAATATGTAACAATTATTTGATATTAACTATACAGAGTTACATCTAATATATAATTAATTTAGACTTACAATATTAATGTATACTTTTTAATAATACCATATCTCATACAGTATTATTTATAATTATACAATTACAGTTCATATTAACCTTTAAAACCACAGAGCTTCTCGACAACAGATATACATATTCATCAGCAGTGGTGCAAATACACGTGAATAATTCAATACCAGACCAAAATAGCACACAACTCCACACAAATAACGGCCAATTAAGGTACTTTATTGAACAGAGAAAGGTCAAAGACACACACACACACACACACACACACACACACACACACACACGCACACGCACACGCACACACAGCTGAGTTTTAAAATGAAAATGAAAATTAAGTGAGGTTTGTTCAGATAAACATGGATTGTTCTGCTTGTGAACAGTAAGATGAGCTCTTCATAAACGCCTCGAGGTTCAGGCACAAATCAGAATTGTAAACAACATTTAATTACACAGCTAAGTAAAACATTGCTTTTTAATTGAGGAAAAAAACAGCATAAAGCTCATTATGTGTACTCAACTTATTAACCAAGAGACGTGCAAAGAATATCCAATTAAAAAAAACTTTTAGATGCCAGTTTGAGTTTTCACTATCAAAATTAAACAAATTGGTTTCGTAAGTAATCAAGTAACATCTTGGGAAATTATTAACAATAACAAAATAGTATTTTTATAATAGTTCACAATAAATATTATATATATATATATATATACACACACATACATATATATATACACGTACTAATATAATATATAAAAAAAATAAAAAATAAAAAATATATATATATATATATATTCAAACATATATATTATTAATTATTATTAAATATTTTTATAGACTATTATAAAATAAAGACAAATTTATACTAGCTATATACAGTAATTTACTTGAAAAATCAATAGCTGTCACTGTAAGTTACTGAATTAATACCAATCAGACGTTGAATCGGTTACTTTCACCAGTTGGACTGAGGTGTTTTGTGATTGGTGGAGAAGGCTTCTATACCTGTGCACTGCTGTGCTGTGATTGGCTGAGAGCCGCAGGGGGAGGGAGCGCGAGGAAACGACATCTGCTCTGAACCCGGATGAGGGAGGAAACCGACGGCTGAGCTGCACACAAACAGGAAGTTGACATTAGACCTCGAACCATGCTGCAACCTGATTGGCTGAAAAGCAAATTGCTGCTTGTCACCTGATGTTTGAGTGCTGCGTCTGTGGCATCATGCTGTAATACACCTGCATGCTGGCAGAGGGTGCCGGGGTCTGATTGGTCTGTCCCTGCAGCATGATTTGTTGCTGATAGGCTGCCTGAGGAACACTCTGGGAACCCTGCTGAACAGACACCTGTCAAACAAAATAACACATTGTGGTGTACTGAATGAAAAGAAAAAATAATAGTTATTATACTTCCTCAGATGATTGATTACATTAAAGGAACACTCCAATTTTATTGTAAAAAGGCTCATATTACTCCCTTAGAGTTAAAAAGTTGAATTTTATCATTTCCGAATCCATTCAGCCGATCTCTGGGTCTGGCACTTTTAGCTTAGCTTAGCTTAGCATAAATCATTGTGTCGGATTAGACCATTAGCATATCCGTCAAAAAAGTTTGACCATTTTCTATTTAAAACTCGACTCTTCTGTATTTATTTTGTGTACTAAGACTGACAGAAAATTAATAGTATGCCGGTCACCTACCTGAGAAGTATTTTCAGGCTTTTCAGGCATATCATTGTGCCTGCTGTAGCCATGGTACAGCAGCAAAGTCCTTGATTATTACACCAGTATGACAGTATAGTTCCTAGCCAAACCAGCCTAGAAAATGGCAATTTTTCCATTTTCTTTCTTCTTAAAACATGATGTAACTAAAGAAAAGTCAAGCTTAAAATAAAAAATTATCAAATTCTTTGGTCATTTTTGAGCGAGAAGCTAATGGTCTAATCCGATTCAATGATCTATGCTAAGCTAAGCTAAGCTAAAAGTGCTCCCACCAGACCTGGAGATCGGCTGAATGGATTCAAAAATGGAAAAACTCAACAGTTCAACATTAGGGGACTTAAAATTAGCCTATTTACAAAAAAAAATGGAGTGTTCTTTTAAGAATAGCAAAAATTTGTTTTTAAATTACACATCTAAAATGTTGTTTTAATATGCAAATTAGGCAGTGTTTCATTAAGTATGCAGACATTTCCAGTACATTTTTTTAACTTCAAAATTAGGGTTTAATTTTTTTGATATATTTAGAGTCAGAGGTTTTTACAGAAAGAATTTGTGTATTTCCATTTTATGTGTATTACTCCATAATTCTGACAATCTTGTGAACAGCCAGAAAAAAAACTGGTGTCTGTAAAGTTGACTTTAAAGACTTTATTTTGAGAAAACTGCCTTTAAAAATATGTATTGTAGACACAAATTGATCAAGTGCAACAAAATAAATTTAGGATACTTACACAAGAGAACAAATTTGAAATTCTTTGGTAAAGTTTGTGCGAGATGCTAATGGTCTAATCTGATTTAATTAACTATGCTAAGCTAAAACACACTTCATGGAAAGCCAAAAATCACAAACCCGACAGTAGCATGAAAGTACACCGTCTCGTCGTAATAAAAACATGTAAAAACAAATAGGCAGAAATCAACACTCACCTGGTACGGATGCATTGTGGGATACTGCACCATGACGCTCTGAATCTGATTGGTCAGTCCTCCCTGAGAGCTGACCAGCGATTGGCTCTGGCTCTGCTGAATTCCCATCATGCTCTGGTAACTGGGGGCTTGGGGAGGCATGACTGTCTGAAAACCTAAACACACCAAACTATCCATTAGCATAAACGACGGCGACAAACAAACAACATCTGGAGGAGAAACATTAAGGAGACGTTTTACACAACATTAAGGTTGTAAACAGTTTGCAGTGTGGAAAGACTCAAGTGTGTGAAATGAAGAAAAAGTGGAGATGAGGAGAATCAGAAGGACGCTAATGTTGCTAATATAAGAATAACAGCCGCTGAATGAGGTTTATGGCCATTAAATACTAGTTAGAAACACAAGTTTATAATCTGTGCAAAATGGACTTTACAGCAATCATAAAGCTCAGCAAATCTGTTCATGTTCATATTATAATCATCAATTTTGTAGATATAAATAATGACCTTAATAATAATCATATATTACATAATGATATAGTAATATTTGTACAAATTTATTTAATAATATTTCATAAATAGGGATTGTCTTGACAATAATAATAATAATAATTAAATAAATAATACTAATAATAATAATGCATTTAAAATTTATCTGTTTATTAATCAATAAATAAAACTTTAAACGGTTTTAAACTGTAAAATGTAGAATAAAATGTATAATTTTACACATAATATAATAATAGTAACAATAATATAATAGTATAATATTGCAGTACTGAATAATAATTGTTATTAAATATTTAAAAAAAATCTCTGTTAATAAAGCAAATAAAATGCATCATATAATCTAATAAATAACAAAAATCACAATTTTGCACACAAAATTATATTAATTATAAAAATCGATATTACTATAGTAACATTTTATATTAAATAATTTTATAATATTTAATACATGGGGTTTAATTATCTTATTAATAAAAAATAATAATAATGTATTTAACATTAATCTGATTATTAAATAAGTGAAACTTTACAGTAAATTAAAATGTTTTGTATTTAACGATAGAAAAAGAAAACAGAATCAAATGTACAACAATATAATATAATTTACACATAATAAACTAATACTGCAGTACTGAACTATAAACTAACGATTAACAAATATTAAACATTTAAATAACAATATTTTTTATTTAATAGAACATGTATAAATAAAACAAATCTTACAAAACAACAAAATCTGATCATCATATTTAATAATATGAATTAAATAGCATGATTCAAATAAATTGATTGAATACTAAAAAGTACATTTATAAATAGCTGTAATATTATTGTAATTCTTCTGCTGTAGATAGGATCGGATGAGCGTTTCTCCCACTATCATTACATCCAGTACAGATGAACGGACATCTCATTTCCTCCTCTCTCTCTCTGTGTGTGTGTGTGTGTGTGTGTGTGTGTGTGTGTGTGTGTGTTTGAGAGCACAGCTATTTTTACCTGCCCTTGCAAGGCCAAAGTGAAGAGAATAAAAGCCTGTCGATTGAGACCATACAAGAGACACACACATGCACACACACACACCTGTGAAATGGGTCTTTTCAATGTCATTGTTGACAAGCTGTGATGTTTTTTTTTCCCTCTTCATGTTCAGTCTCTCTGTTTTTCCTTCATTTCTACACTCAGAGGTGAGAAACTGCACTATTAAAAGAAGGAAGCGTGTGTACGATGTGCTTGCAGAGAAAATCTTACAGCACATAAGGTTGCCATAGGCTTGCTATGCGGTTGCTAAGCAGCTTGTATGTTACTATGCTAATAATATCCACAGCAATTATGACACTTAATAACAAGTATGAAAATAATGAGCTAGTAATTTGTAATTACTAAAGGGTAAACGCATCATTTTAACTCAACACTGGCAATAACTATGAAAAAATCCACTTTTGTGAAATCAATTTGATGTTTAATACATTTAAAAGATGCATTAAAAAATAAATAAATAAATAAACATGGGGCGACACGGTGGCTCAGTGGTTAAAACTGTCGCCTCACAGCAAGAAGGTCACTGGTTTGAGTCCTGGCTGTTGGCATTTCTGTGTGTAGTTTGCATGTTCTCCCCGTGTTGGTGTGGGTTTCCTCCGGGTGCTCCGGTTTCCCCCACAGTCCAAAGACATTCAATATAGGTGAATTGAATAAACTAAATTGTCCGTAGTGTATGTATGCGTGTGAATGAGTGTGTATGGATGTTTCCCAGTACTGGGTTGCAGCTGGAAGGGCATCCGCTGTGTAAAACATATGCTGGATAAGTTGGAGGTTCATTCCGCTGTGGCGACCCTTGATAAATAAAGGGACTAAGCCGAAGGAAAATGAATGAATGACTGAATAAACACAATGCATATAAAATATGTATAAAAAATGTATGTATATAAAATGTATTTAGACAATGTATAAATACAATGGCAATGACTTCATATATTTCATAAATATAGTTTTCAGATATGAAAAATCTATATTTATTCACCTATTGTCATTAACACAATAGCTTTGTTGCTGTTATAGTTTAACATTTATGTATATGTTTATGTATTTTATTGTCATTAATATAGCCTTTGTTGCTGTTTAAAATTTATATACTTGTTTATTTATTCATTGTCATTCATAAATGCAGCCTTTGATGTCCGTATACAAATTATACTTAAACAATAATAAAACATGTAGTCATTAAATATGTATTGTTATTTTTTATTTACTACCAATGTAAACCAGCCTATCCTTTTCTTTGTTATAAACTGATTGATTGATTGACTGATTGATTGATTGGCATAAATATAGCCTTGGTTGGTATAGAAATTGAGATATTGTTTAAGGTTTTCTCATAAATATAGTCTATGATGCTATATTTACCAGCATTAGTATAGGCCTTCATTCTAATGTGTTAACGAACATTCATCCACACACCCTGTAGATGTTCCACGATCATGCATTTATAGATTTCACATCTTGTGCGCAGTGTACTGATTTCGATGGTTTACAAGGACACAAATTTGTGTAATGAGATGTGTATGAGAATGTTGGGGTGGTTTATGAGGACATGCCTTGTGTCCTCGTAATTCAAAACTGTTAAAAATCATACTTCAAAATTTGCAGCAGGTTTCCTGTGAGGGATGAGTTTTAAGGTAAGGTGATACAATAAGCGTTTTTACTGTATAAAATACATTATGCCTATGGAGAGTCCTCATAAACCACCAAAACCAGGATGTGTGTGTATGTGTGTCTTTATTCAGAGTTGTCAGTGAGGGCTGGAAAAAGAGACCGGTTCACTGTGAGAAAGCCTACATGAATCTCATACAGTGCCACGGCCCCGTCTCCCAGCACTCCTCCATCTGTGCAGTGTGTGTAGTGTGTGTCTGTGCGTGTTTACCCGTCTGCTGCGGAGCCAGTGTTTGGCTCTGGGTGGCGCTGTAGTGAACCGGTGGCACTGCTCTGTAGTGTTGAGTCGAGTGAGAGAACTGACCCGGAGCACAGTAACACGCCGACACCTGTGTACACACACACACACACACACACACACACACACACACACGCACACACACGCGCACACACACGCGCACACACACGCGCACACACACGCGCACACACACACACACACACACACACACACACACATATATATATTAAATATCACACAGGAACTGTAGTATAACACTGTGAGAAAACATTTTACATTTTCCAAAGAATTATTATTATATTTTTTAAATGTAATAATTAATTAATTAAGAGATGCATGCCAGGAAGAAACTACTGAGTAAACATTTGACCTCATTTTTGCATTTTATTTTTATTTAAAGCATTCACAGAGCTCTGTAAGGGTCCGATAGATTCCTGAATCAAAACAGAGATATCTTCCCTGATACTAACATGCTGTTTAGTTAATACAGAAATCAACAGGTCTATGGACACAGATTCGAAAGTTTCTGTCGTGACCTGTTTTTCCACGTTGGAGGTGGTGGCCAGGGCTGCTAACTTGCCTGCGATGCAAGAGGTAGATCTTGTTGTCGGTGGAACTGAAGGATGGGCTTGCTTCGGCTTAGAATTACTCATATTTTGGTTGAGAATGTTTGAAATTAATCAATTAATGCTAACTGAAGATATTTAGCGTGTAACAGGTTCAATTTAACAATGTAAGAGCCCTTCTTCCACGCACCTTACTCCTCCATAGCTATACCGGAAGTCATTTGATTTTTATTTAATATTTATGCATTCAACAAAGTTGATTTAATTTGTAAAAATAACAAATGATGATAAAAATTGTAATTTTAAGTAAGAAAAAAAAGGAGCAAAAACACACTTTTTGAAATTGACACTACTCAGGCTTTTTATAGTTTACTAAAAATAAAAAAACTATAACCACAACATTTTTAATGGGTAAACAAATAACAAAAAATCATGCTTGTTACTTTAAATGAAATAGATGTAAAATAATAATAATAATTTTATTTCAGCTAGTAGCCAAGGAAAAAATAATCTTTCTATTAATTTTAAATGAAAATATAATAATATATATATATATTTTTAACTACAGAAAATGAATAAAATGACAAACCAAACAAAATCAAAAGTATAAAATATAAACAAATTAGTTGCCCAGGAAAAAAAAAAAAAACCTTTCTAATAATTTTTTATCAAAATTAATAAGAAAAAAATCTTAAAAACTACAGAAAACAAATGCAACTACAAACCCAATAAATCCAAAAATAACAAAATATAAGCAAAATAGTTGCCAACATAACAAAAAAAAAAAAAAAGGTTTTCTTAAAAACTTCATAAAAACTAAAAATGAAACCCGATAAAATGCCCAAACTTTAAATGCAAACAAATGATAAAAATAACTAATTAAATAACATATCTTTATATAGGAATATACTGGTGTTAAATGAGTGTGTGTTGTAGTAATAGAGTGTGTTGTAGTAATGGACTGTGTGTTGTACCTGCTGCAGGGGCGTCTGCATGTAGGCGTGTGGCTGCAGGACGGTTTGATTGACAGCTGTGTGGTGCTGGTAGGCAGGGCTTATGGTCTGTCCGGCGGATGGAATCATGTATCCGGTTGGTGGAGGTGGAGGAGGTGGCGGGGCAGGAGGTGGGGCTTGATTGTTCTGCAGCAGAAGGGATTGTGGGTAAAGGCCAGAGTGTGGATCGGGAGCTTCTCCTGAAGCCTGGCGGACCAGATTCATATGACTGAACTGAGCACTCAAACCATCCTGTTGCTGAACACAAACACACATAAAAACACACAAGAAGTAGTAGTCAATTTCAGGTTGAAAGACAAAACTACTAATTACTGCCCTAACTAGTACTTATGACTGCACAAATGACACATTATTTGAAATGCTACTGTACATTTGTAAACCGTTTCAATGTGAAATAACTTTTTTTTTTAATTGTATAAATGTAATATATATATATAAAATTAGTAACACTTATTTTAGGTCACAATTCATGGTATTAACAAACCATTAACTAACACTACTAGCTTAATTAACTACTAATTAGCTGTTTATTAATAGTTAGTAAGGTAGGGTTAGGTTTCGGGAAGTATTAGGGATGCAGAATAAGCTCATACTTTATAACCACTAATTAACAGTTAATAACTTAATAGGCATGTAATAAGCCAGTAGTTAATAGCATGAATTGGGACCTAAACTAAAGTTTTACCCAAAAATTCTTTAATTTTAATTTTTACAATTTTTTTTCTTTTTTTTCTCATGTTAAGCAATTTATATATATTAAGAAAAAAAGGGATTATTTTTTAATTTAAATCCAATGTGTTCAAATGGCATTTTAAATCAACACATTTGTATATGTAATGCATATTACATTTAAAATCGAACAATTTATATTAATCTTAAATAAATTATTTCACAATTTATGTTTTTATAAAATTTCTTTAACAAACACTATATATTTATTTATAGGTGTATATAATTGTTTTATTTATGTGAGGAAAATGCACTCAAATAAAATTATCAGTAAAATTATAATTATATATTATAAATCATACTGAATTGGAAATAAAAAAAACCCTCCACCTTATCTTAATTGGACAAAATGTGTCATGAATTTGATTGATTGATTTATTTATTTATATATAAAACATTTGAAAAAATTTGGATTTTTATAGAACATAAACACATTTAAAATGACAAGATTGTTTCCATCCAAAATATAAAATAATAATAAATCAGCAACAATGGTGTTCTCAATAATCTAACAGCCCCACCACAGAGTTTTTTCAAATGTATTTATTTATTTATTTTTAATTGATCCAATTATTTTTTTATTTTACGATCATTTAACTTATTTATTTATTTATTTTTTGCATATGTGGGAAAGGGTAAATAATTTTTACATAAAATATCAAGATTTAGCAATATTGTATAGAAATCATTTGAATTTAAGTCTTGATTTTAAAGTTAAGTTCTGTTCTTTTTCTTTTCAAAAACAATAAAGAGAATGTTAAAAAATAATCACAATTACATAAAATGTAGTTCCTTAGTTATAACTACTGCTTATAATCTACATTTAAAAGGTTGTTTTAAAAATACATAGTCTCTTTACATATTTTTTAAAACCTTAAAATAATACTATATATAAAATGTAGATAAACGTTGATATATAAAATGTAAAATATTAAATAAACTAAAATACATTTTAGTTGAAATAAATTACATTGAAAAAATAGCAAAAATATTCAAACACTATTGTAAAAAAATAATAATAATCAAATAATAAAATAAAATAAAATAATAAAAATAAATAAATAAATAAATAAATAAAAAAAATCACAAAACTGTAAATGATAAGCAACTACAATTAGGTCAAAATTAAATTATAATTTTTTTTATTAAATGAACAATCAATCAATGGCTCTAATTAGCTGGCCGGCGTGTCTTTTCATCTGATTACTCAACATAAGGACGTCTATTTTGGACAAGTGGATCATGACAGAAAGTAAAGCAGGCCGACAGATGAAAGTGCATCCAGCAGCAGACCAGAGATCAGCCTTCACTGCACTTTATTAAAACACTCGCAACATCTGCTGCCATTAATTATGAATGTGCTCTGAATGAACTAATGAGAGGGTTATATTTGGTAGAAACGGGTCACACACTGAGAAATATAACACTGCTGACCCAGTTCAGTCATTCAGTGATCCTCTGCTGGATTCATGAAAACGAACACTCAAATACTGCCTTTTTGGCACCTTGTGACACTCTAGATAAACTAGATATCAATAGAATAAGGAAATTATTACATAAAAAAGAGGGAGAGAGCAGAATAAAAATAAAAAAAAGATTGAAAAAGACAGAAGAGAAATGGGAAAATATTTGCAATATTCATACTATATTCATGATCATTATGATTACAATTAAGTTCCATATTCAATTCTGCAATTGAGAATTTTACATTTTTAAATAAAACTAAATATAAATATTTGTACACAGAAGATTTTTTGAAAGAAAAAAAAATAAAAGGATCATTTAAAATGCTAAAATCTTGTTTCAAATAAATACAACAAATAGGTTAAAATTAAATACAATTTTAAAAGTATGTTTTTCACATTCAGTTTTTATTTCGAAATGAAAATCTGAAATCTAAAACTAAGTATTAAAAAAACGAAATAAATAAATAATAGTAACAGCAATAGTTTTAGAAAAGGGTCAAGAAAAAAGGGACACTATTCTTATATTCATAATATTGCATAATTATTTTCATATTCACTTCTGCAATTGAAAAGAAAATGTTAAAATATATTTTTATTTATATGTATATATGTATTTATATATAAAATCATATATAGTAAAAATCTAAAATGACAAAAAAAATATTTAAAAAAACTTTTATTAACCTATTACTAAAAAAAAAAGCATTTTAACTAACCTATTGTTCATTTAAATACAATTTTAATAGAGTTAGAATATGCATGTATTGCATATTCAGCTTTTTAAAATATTATATTTAATAAATATTATAAATGATACAAATTTGATTTATACTTCTATTTAAAAATAACTAAGATTGAAACTATAAAACTAACTTAATAAATTATATTTTAAGAACTTTTTAAAATATTTAATCTGATGTCAGAAGAGCACAAATACTCTGGTGAGATCTGGTGTAATAAATGGAGGAAAAGGAGAGTGTAGATGATGATGATGATGATGAGGAGGAGAGCAGCATCAGTACCACAGTGTATTGCTGAGTGAAAGCAGCAGGAGGAGGCAGGAGAGGAGGACAAGAGACTGCAGCCGCCGCAGCAAACTGAACAGACGACTGAACAGCAGAGAAAGAAAGAGAGAGAGAAAGAGAGAGAGATGAACAACAGAGCCACCGACTCAAACACTACAGCTCAAAACATGCAGACTGTCAACACCCATTTATACTTCAGCGCCATCGGACTGCCTTCACTTTACCCACACGCAAGCCCAATGTAACGAATGTAACTACTCATCGCGATTACCCTAGTTAAGACTTTAAATGTCACTTTAAGCTGAATACTAGTACCTTGAAAAATATCTAGTCAAATATTATTTACTGTCATCATGGCAAAGATAAAATAAAACAGTTATTAGAAATAAGATATTAAAACTATTGTGTTTAGAAAAAAAATCTCTCTGTTAAACAGAAATTGGGGAAAAAATATACAGGGCAACTAATAATTCAGGAGTGCTAATAATTCTGACTTCAACTGTATATATATGTATGTATGGCACGTTAAAACCCTATTAGGAAACCAACATTTCACTATTGAGTCAAAATTGATTATATTTGCATTGTTTAGAGCACATTCATTTCTTTTCTTTAAAAAAAAAAAAAATTCTAAGCAACGTCAGGGTTATGAGGTAAATGTGCAAATTCTGAGTGATGAATGGCCGCCAGTACACAGTGATGTCATCGAGTTAGCATGATTGTTTTAGTGATGGGCAGTTCGGATCATTTTACCGACTCAGACCTCATTCAATGTCTCATTCAATGAGATGAACGAATCTTTTTTTCAAACCATTTCTTTTATTTTGCCAAAATATCAATAAAATGTTACGAGTTGCTTCCTACAACTAGCCTAAACGTTGATCGCACTACAAACAAGTCATAACTAGAATGCTATAAGAAAGAGAAAATAATCATTTGTTGTTTAAAAATGATAAATTTAACAAAAATGAGAGCAGTGTATGGAAAACCTACACATACTAAGTAATGAAATTAAATGATTTCTATATGCTTATTTTTTCAAATAAATAAATGCAATAGTTTTAGAACTTTATTACGCAACTTGATTTTTGTTTTTACATTGAGTTGTCAAAATAACCCAAATTCTCTGTGCTTCGTGAAGCCTAAAAAAAAAAACCACCAAACAAATTCTTAAAGTATATAAAACATTACTAAAGTAATAGAACTTAAAACAAATGTATAAGAAAAAAGTATTAATACAATGAATGACGAACACTAAATGTATGTAGCTTACACTAAAAAATAAAAAGATAAATAACACCATCAATAAATTACTTATTATATTATTAAGTTACATAACTAAATAAACAATTAACACAAGCTTTAAAATAAGTTGTAATTATATATTAACCATGAAACAAAAGATCTGCGTTTACTCACCTGTGCTAGAAGGTGACTGGCTGGCTGAGGTGGAGGGGGAAGAGGTGGAGGCGGAGGAGGGGGCGGGGCAGGATGTAAAGTCATGTGATGCTGGCCCCGCCCCTGCTGTGATGTCATTGCAGGGTTATAAACCACAGGACTTCCATCGGGGTTGATGAACGGCTGACCTGCGCAACACAAACCTGACATGGTCAACGAACAGCAGAAATCGCACTCGCGCAAATGAATTAGTACAGAAAAATTAGTATCTCGCGTTAAAAAAATAAAAATAAAATCTCCGATCTCCGAGGTACCTGTCTGTGGATTGAGCAGGACGCTGCCCGGCGGGATGGCACTGGCGTCCAGAGGAACGATGTAGAAGCTAGCGTTAGCATTAATGTTAGCGTTAGTAGTGCTGCTCTGAGAGGCTGCGCTGCCCCCTATGGGTGCGGAGGGATGAGGGGCCACGGGGGCCATGGTGAAGGGCCGAACGGGGCCCGGTAACGACAGCTGAGCAGGCCGAGAGAGAGACCCGGAAGAGGAGCCTACGCTACTAGAAGAGTCTGAACCTGAAGGAGGATGGAGAACCAGAACTTTACTGCAGGATTTAAGAGGAGAGGTGAGATGAGGGAATGAAAATGGGATGTCGGCCGGAGCGGATAATATATATAGACAGGAAATTATATCATGGTTGTGGTGGGGGTGGGGGGGGGGGGGGGGGGGGAAAGCATGGGGGTCTGAATAAAAAGCATAACAAAAAAATAGGATGTATTAGGTGACAGTTGTATTAGAGAGCAGTTATTTTTAAAAAGTTGTACTATTTTTGTTAATTTACTATAATTGTTCATTTATTATTAATTACATTTAATTTCAGATTTAATTTTAAAGGGTTGATAAAGAATAGTAAGGAATCAAAATGCATTACATCCCAATGGTGATTATTTAAAATATAATGAAATACAATAAAACAAACTATATAATAAAATAAATGTAAAACATGAATCCAGCTATTAAACTGAAATTAAATTGAAATATTAATCTGACTGCAAACCATATAGAATTTATGACAATAATAATTCAAATAAAAACTAAAATTAGGAGCAAATTTGGCTTTGTTAGTAATTAAAATAAAAGCAACAAATATTAAATAATTTCTTATATTTATTATCTATCTAGGGTAGTTGGAGAAACAATCATATTTATATTCCTATAAAATAATTGTTAAAATTCTGATTAAAATAAATAAATTATATATATAAAAAAAAATCATCTGACTGCAAATCACACAGGGTATTTTTCCTGTAATAAAATCCCTCCAAAATAATAGAATAAAATAATAAATATACAACGGCTAACTTAACTATGAAATAAAATCTAAAATACAAAAAACTATTTATTAAACTAAAATATTTAGAAATCATCAATTATTAAACTGAAAGCAAACCACATAAGGTTTTTTGCCAAGTAATCAAAATAAAAAATACATTAATAATTTATTTTTTATTTGATGTTTATATCTCGAAGCAACCAAAAAAAAAAAAGCATGAAACCACTGACAGATAACAACAAAATACAATTTCTGATCCGCCTGTTCAAACACAACTCTGCTGTAGGAGAGATCCAGAGGTTGCTGAACGGAAGAGGAGCTTCATTAAATATTAAAAATGATAAATATATATTGGCGTCGACTTCTTGAGCTTCTAAATGCCAGAGCATAAATAACCAATGAAGCCGGAGAGCAGAAGCCTCTGAATACCAATGTGTTCTCTTAGCCGTTCCTCGATGGACACGAAATGGGTAAAAAGAGGGCAACACACACATGTATGGACGCTCACACACATACAAGGTTGATGCAAGGCATGAACAGAAACAGATGCTACAAAAACACGCTTGAAAAGAACAAAACGTTGAGCAAAGGAGAGCAAGACTGGGAAAGTGAAAGTGAAAGTAAGAAATACATGTCGGAATTACAGCAAAACGTGTCAAGTTCAGCTATGACATTTATCAGGGTATATAGCCATTTTTATGGTTGTAATAAAATATTTGATTTGTTCAGACATTACTTAAACGTAGCTGTTTGATTAAAAAAGCAATGGATTCATCATAGCTTTATGGTGGTTGGCATGGAAACAAAGCAATGATTGGAAAACAATGTGTACGTTTTTAATTACAGTAATTCCGACATAATCAGTAGACTGAAAATTAAATCGGCTAAATTTAAAAACTACAGATGTGTAGGGATGCATGATATATCCGTATATTTGGTATGAATGGAAAGTGGATGTTTATTTTTGGTTGTCAATTTTAACTTTAAACCATTTATTTCAATTAAACTGTGTTTGCAGTCAAAATTTTATTCAACATTTTTGTTGAATGTTTCTGGAATACATTTTGCAAATGATTAAGGAAGAAACGTCTACATTTAGATTTGAAATTAGCTTAAAAAATAATGCAAGGGGAGAGATGTCACAGGAAACGGAAGCACAAACTATTTTATTTAAATTAGATTTTCTTTGGAATATATTTTGCAAACGATTAAAGGAGGAAAGCCACATATAAATTTGAAATTAGATTTTAAAAACATGCAGGGGGAGGGGCTTAAACATGAGGCCTTGATGATGTCACCAGAAATGGAACAGTTTTATTTGAATTTGATTTTCTTTGGAATGCATTTAGCAAACTATTATGTAAGAAACGTCTAGATTTCGATTTGAAATTAGATAAAAAAAAATAATGCAAGGGGAGGGGCTTAAACATGAGGCCTTGATTATGTCACCAGAAACGAAACATCGTTTCGGAAGCACAAACTATTTTATTTAGATTTGATTTTCTTTGGAATACATTTGGCAAACGATTAAGCAAGCAAAGTCTACATTTTGATTTGAAAAAACACAGGGGGGAGGGGCTTAAACATAAGGCCTTGATGATGTCACTGGAAACCGAACATTGTTTTAGAAGCACAAACTAATTTATTTAGATAAGCTTTTTTTCAAATACATTTCGCAAATGATTAAAGGAGGAAAGTCTACATTTAGATTTGAAATTAGATTTTGAAAAATGCAAGGGGAGGGGCTTAAACATAAGGCCTTGATGATGTCATCGGAAACATAATCTTTTCATAAGCGCAAACCATTTATATTTTGATCATAGTTTTGGTTTTGAAATGACTTTATCTACCTTTCACAAATAATTGATGAGCTAAACAGCCAAAATGCACATCCATATATGAAAAAAAATCTATATATCGTGCATCCCTACATCAGTCTATGGCCCTGGTTAGACATCTAGCTAAAAGAGAGAGTGTTATTTACTCTAGCTAAAAGAGAGAGTGTTATTTACTGGTTTTGGACAGTTTGCCTGTGCTCTTGCTGCTGGCTGTACTGTCTCCTCGGATCAGCAGACTGATGCCGCTGAAGCTGTTGGCTTTGGTCATGGCGGGCTTCAGGTTTCTGTGAGAGCTGTCTGAATCTGTGCTGCTCCAGGGCCGAGGGTCCGAATACTTCTGCTCGTTCTCTGAGCTGCTCTGACGACTGTTTCCAGAGCGCCCATCTCTCAATCTGCAAATACAAGAACAAACATGGCTCGCATTTACTCAAAAACAAAACATCTTATTAAATCTGTGTCTTGGAAATGGTGCATTACCGAGCTAATAAATAATGTACACAGCAAAAAAAACAAAACAAAAAACAACTACCTGAATATTTGCCGTCTTTGCTGAGTGTTGATGAAGGTCATGTCTTCTTGGATTCTAGAGGGAATTTATTTTAATATTATTATTATTTTGATATATTATTATTATTATCATCATAATTTTACATGCACGTATGTCAATAGTTGAAAAACCTATAACAAAGAAGAATAATTTGGTAGAGATGCTGTGCCACATTTTTACCTTTTATCAAACTGGAAATGGTCTTGTACCTGCAGAAAAAAAATATATAAACATATATAAAAGTACATACATATTTAAACACCAGAAAAGGGGATATATAGAAACAATTATTTTATTTAACATTTAATTATTATTATTATTATGATTATAACAGTTATTTCTCCTTGTAGAGATATACACATGTATATACAAACATTTATACACATACTTTGACGAACTAATCCAAAAAAATATGATTAACGTATATATATACACGTTATATATATATAACATATATATATATATATATATATATATATATATATATATATATATATACACACACATACACAAATTGGATTAAATTTTGTTATAGAGACGTACGTCTTGTGCGAAGATCCTGTCTCTGGCACGCTGATACTCTTCCTCTCGCTCCTCTATTGATTTACTCCGTCTGTCATCCTTCAGACGCATCCGCAGCTAAAACACACACATAGACACACACACACACAAAATCATCTTTCATTGCCATATTGCAGTTTATTTGCAGGTTGATTAAATATTTCGCAGAATTTCAAAGCTATACAGTTTTAGCTTAGTTAGCATTAGCATATACGCCGTACCCTGCCATCATCCTGGTCCAGACTGGAGTTGTCTCTCTTTAAGATGTACCGCTTTTGAAAATCATCCGTTTTATCGTCTTTAATGTGTTCGGAAAACTTCTGATCTGGTCTGCATGAAAAAAGAGGACATGGTGATTCATTAAAAACCACTTATAATCATAACCGCTTATGCTAGTGAGTTTTGAATCCACGCGTACATTCTAGTATTGCTGGTTTTGTTGATGATCACGGATTTGCCGGTTTGATCGACGTTGTGGTCCAGACCAAAATACGCCGCCACCCTGTGAAGCAGCATCCTGTGGTATGATGTCATCGGGGGGAACTTCCTCTTCTGACTTCTGAGACACAAAAAAATTATAATTATAACAATATGACAAAATTATTATATATAAAAAAATAATAATAATAATATAAAAATTTATAACTTGCTAAACATGTTATAATATAATATAATATAAAGATATTGCTATATACATCAACCAAAAATATATTTTAAAAACCGGAAATCTCAAACACGGACAAAAATGAATGCATTGTTTTGTGAATCTATCAAAACAAATGTAAATAAGTCAAAGATAATATAAATATAAAGATAAATGAATTATGTAATAATAAAAAACTAATTCAATATATGTATTTATGTATAACTTTATGGTTGATATTTGGTTAATAAAACCATCTATTACTTATAACTATCTATACACATACATACAAACACATACATTATATTTTTTCATTATATATTATCTTTATATATATTATCTTTTTAATTGGCTACATTTATATTTTTACAACTTATCACAGTGATAATCTGGCTGCAAAAACAACCCATTATTACATCACATATTCAATTTAAAGTATGATATGCAGACAGACAGATAGATAGATAGATAGATAGATAGATAGATAGATAGATAGATAGA
>CAIGQV010007757.1:15765305-15780305 GCA_903798115.1 Danio jaintianensis
GATAGATAGATAGATAGATAGATAGATAGATAGATAGATAGATAGATGCAAAGCAACAGGAAAAGAAACGGGGTGAGAGGAATAAAATGTGAAAAAGAAATCAAGTGATTTCCGGAGTGTTTTTGGCCTCGACTTACTCGATGTTGCTAATGAAGTCCAGAATATCTTGCTCAAGTTTCAGCAGCATCATTCTGTCCCTGTAAGAGCAGCGTTCATTAGCATTAGCAGCTCATCAGCCTGATGAGGAGATGATTAACACTGAAACCAACAGCACTTCCAGCAGACGGAGGAAAGGACCGTTTTCACATGGTTTCATCTACTTATAAACTGCAAAAAATGCTTTCTTTCTTAAGAGTCGTCTTGATTCTGGAACAAATATCAAAAAATTCTTAAATCATGAAGCGCTTTTAGACTATTAAAAATAAATAATATGTCTGTGTAAAAAAATGCTTCTTGATTTAAGAATTTGATTGGTTATGTTCTATTATATCAGTGTTTCTCAACCACGTTCCTGGAGGACCACCAGTTCTGCACCTTTTCCGTTTCTCCTTAACCAAACACACTTGATTCAGATCATCAGCTCATTAGCAGAGACTAAAAGACCTGTAATGGGTGTGACAGACAAAGGAGACATCTAAAACATGCAGTGCTGGTGATCCTCTAGGAACGTGGTTGAGAAGCACTGTATTATATGTTCTATTATATATTTATATATACAGACATATAAAACAAGCTATTTTAAATGCTAATAATATTTCAGATTTTACTGTATTTTAAATTATATAATTGCTGCAATTGTGAGAGGTTCATATTCCAGTTTATCTACAATTTTGTTTGAAATATATGTAAAGTACACTGTAAAAAAAAAAGAAGGATTTTCTTACTTAGAGATTTTGTTTCTAGTCCAAATATCTAAAACTAATACAGTGTGTGAGACATATTTTCTCTGAAAACAACACAATATATGTTTTACTCGTCTAAAAATGCTTCTTGATTTAAGAATTTAATTGGTTATGTTCAATTATTTTATTCTATTATGTTCTATATTTAAATCTATATTATTCTTGTTTTTTTTTATACTATTTATGACCTATAATGATTATGCATGCTGTATATTTTTTACGTTTTCTTGTTTATATACTTTGACCCGTCCACTCAGTTACCTACATGTATACGCACGCACGCCTGGCTGTTTGTCATTTGCAGTGTACTTCACATATATTAATAAAAAAGTATATATACACTGGAATATTGACCTCTCTCTTTTACTCACAAATAATACAGACATAAAAATCTAGCTATTTTAAATGCTAATAATATTTCAGATTTTACTGTATTTTTAATCAAATAAATGCAATTGTGAGAGGTTCATCTTCCAGTATATATACTTTTGATTTAATTATATGTAAAGTACACTGCAATGTAATGTATTTTTTATTTAATGCCATGTCAGCAACCAAGGCTATTTTCATGGCAAGAACATTTGAATAATCAATATACAATTAAAAACAACAAACAAATGACTACCTAAATTAAATAAGATTTTTAGTGTTAATACAGGATTTTTTTTCCTGGTGTCACTTTGTTAAAAATGTCCTTAAGAGAGTTCATTTCATAAAAAAAAAAGCCTTCTGGAATCATTAATAGCAGTATCCCGCAAAAACAAAGAAGAGTTTTGTCATGTTTCTAAGTCCAAATATCAAAAAAGTATTGATTATCAACCTCTCTTTTACTTACAAATGCAGCATTTATTTGACAAAACCATAGTCAAATCTGAAATATTATTATCATTTAAAATAGCTTGTTTTATATGTGGGTATATTTTATAAATGAATTTATTCCTGTAATGCAAAGCTCAGTTTTCGGCATCATTACGCCAGTCTTCAGTGTCACACGAGCCTTCAGAGATCACTTTAATATGCTGATTTGATGATCAAAAGATTTAAAATAATAATAATAATATTTAAAAAAATGATAATCAAAGACAATTTTGCTACTTACAAATATACTTATACATAATTAGAATTTAAATATATGTGAAGTGTAGACATGTCTGTCTGTCTGTCTGTCTCTCTCTCTCTCTCTCATAACATAGCGAGGGAATAAATGAAGCTCTTATTGCTTTGATGCTTGAAAAGCCCTCTGGGAAATAATGAAACACATATGTCCATTCTTGAGGGAATTCAGAAGACAATGTCCATTTGGGAATGCTCTGAATGAGTGTGTGTGTGTGTGTGTGTTAATGGGGCGGTGGGGGTTTTCACACACCGGGGGTTGTTCTTGAGCGTGTTGACCAGAAACTCATGGAGGTCTATTCCTGTGGAGTCTGTGTATTCCTGACTGGGATCTGAGAGAGAGACGGAGAGAGATTCATCACACACATTCTGTCGCATCCATCTGGCCTGAGAGAAAAAAAACACCTCAAGTGCCAGAAAACCACACACACACACACACACACACACACACACACACACACACACGTGGATATGCACACACATGGACAAACACAGACAACATACATGTATACACAGAAACACACACATACAGAGACTAACTAACACACAGCCAAACAGACAAATACACAAATACAAGCAAACAAACACAGACACAAATACACAAACGGGCACACACACAAACGTAGATAAGCGCACACACATACATACATGGACAAACACAAACAGCATACATGTATACACAGAAACACACGCATGCATACAGAGACTAACTAACACACAGGCAAACAGACAAATACACAAACAGGCAAACACACACACACACAAATACACAGATGCGCACACACACACGTAAACAAGCACACACACAGACAAACTCACAAACGCACGCAAACCCACACACATATATGCACACAGACAAACACACAACTACACAAACACATAGACAAACAAATTACAGAAAACCTACACACACAAACAAACACACACCACACACAAACAAACACACACAAGCATGCACACACACAAGCACACACAAATATACACAAATACAAAAACACATGCAGACTCGCACACAAAACCACACACACACACACAAAACCAAATACACATACACACAATTACAAAAACACACACGCATACAAACAGACAATTACACAAAACCTACACAGACAACACTTACAAAGGCATGCTCATTAACACACACAAACAAACAAACAAACAAATACACAAACACACATAATTACACAAACACAAGCACGCACACAGACAAGCCCACACAAACTCGCACACAAACACACACAGACAATTACAAAAACACACACACAATTACACAATACTTACACAGACAACACACACATAAACTGACAAACACACACACAAAGGTGCGCACATGCACACAAACCCATACATACATACACACAGATTCACACATTCAAACACACGCAAATACACAAACACACTCAGACTCACATGCACATGCACACAACAGACAAACACACATCTAAACACACACAGACACGCACAAATACAAAAACAAACACACACAGAGACACACAAATACAAAAACAAACACACACAGAGACACAGACCTCTAGAGAGAGTCTTCTTGGACAGCCGCTCTGTTTTCTCGGGTTTGTCGCAGCTCTTCTGGCTGTCCTCATTTTTGATGGACGTCTCTTCTTTGTGGAAAGCCTGACTGAGCTCGATGTGGAGCTTTTCCTGCTCAAACACACAGGTTTACAAAGACCTTCAGTCATTTTAACAACCACACACACACCTTCGTTCCCCCAGTTTCCACAAGCTAAAAATACAGAGTTTTTCTGATGATTAGAAGCAAAACAGCAGCTTTTGTGCCATTATGAAGTGAGCAGAGTCATTTAAAGCTAATTACGATCTGTTTCCCCGAGCTGCAGCTAATCAGAGGAGTTTGATTAAAATGCTTGGCAAAGAGAATTAGCAGAAGACTTTCTAATCATCTCCCAGTAATAAAGACTCCTGCAAAACAATCACCATGGAGGAGGAGGACAGCTGAAAACAAGAGCCAAAGTAGCAGACACTTTAAAAAAAAAAAAAAAAAAAAAAAGGAGTGATCAGATGTGCCGGAGCCATCGGCAGAAATATCAACAGCAAAGGAAAGCAATTAGTGGTTTAGTTGTAGATTTTATGGCGAGAATATTTCTAGAGAAAAAACAACAACAGCAAGACAAAGCTAAAGTCTCATTTCGTACAATAAACATTTTGTGCTCATTAGTAATAGGCTAATGTTTTAGACAATAATAAAATGCTATATCGAATGGGCAAGAAATATTGACATTTTGACATCATAATAATGATAGTTTTAGGTTTAAGTTATTGACAGTGATATTTATTGACTGACATTTTTAAAACATTGTAAAAAGAAATTATTTATGATAAAATTAATAAATGCCAGTCAGATTTAATTAAATAATGATGATAATAATAATAATAATAATAATCATTATTATTATTACTATTATTACAATTATTATTATTATTACTATTATTATTATGATTATTCTAGCTTTAAATTACTGACGACGTACGATAAAATTATACATGTCAGTCAGATCTAATTACAAAATACTAATATTATTTATAATGCTAATGATGATAATAATAATAATAATAATAATAATAATAATTATTATTATTACTATTATTATTATTACTACTACAATGATAGTTTAAGCTTTAAATTACTGACTGATATTTGTTGACTGATACTTTTTAAATATTGTAAAATAAATAAACTATAATAAAAATGATACATGCCAGTGAGATCAAATTGCATAGTAACAATAATAATAATAATAATTATTATTATTATTATTATTATTATTATTAATAGTTTTAGCTTTAAATTATTGACAGTGATATTTATTCACAAAATTTTTTAAATATTGTAAAATAAATAAAATTTACAATAAAATTAATAAATGTCAGTCAGATCTAATTACACTACAACAATAATGATAATAACAATAATAATATAATTATAGTTTGTTAGTTTTAAATTAGTGACAGTGGTATTTATTGACTAATATATTTTAAATCATAAATTAATAAACAAATAAATATATAATAAAATGAATAAATGTCAAAGATTCATCTAATTACATAACAATAATAATAATAATAATAATAGTTTGTTTTAAATTAGTGACTGATATTTATGGAATAATATTTTAAAAATAATAAATAAATAAAAATAATTTATAAATTCTAAAGTCACATCTAAGTACATAATATTAATAATAAATTTTATTATAAATTAATAATAATAATAATAAATATTAAATATAAATACAATGAATTAATTAATAAATAAAATAAATAAATTATTAAACAAAAACAAATAAATAAATGAATAAAAAAATAAAACAAACTAACAAAAAAATTAATAAAATCACAATTTCAAAAATCTTTATATTCTGATGTATTGATCAGTGACTGACATTTAACGAATGATCTACTCTGAATATTTTCCCCATCCATTATGCTCACTCTTGATTTCTATAATGTTCTTGCAAACTGTATTATTATGTTAGAAATTGCTCGGGACGCTGACAGCACAAGTATCGTGTTCATCATAGTAAATATATTCCTCTCAGGTGCACAGCTTTGGGGTTTTAAAGGGTATTTGGCCGTTTCCACCGCAAACGAATTTATATTTCATGAATGGGATTTAGCAACTCCCCCGAGGAGGAACGCGGCGGGATTGTGGAGGTTATGAGATCATTCTGCCCTTCTGTGAGCTTTTGGACTCGATCCCACCGTGATCCTTCACTCTGATGCTAAAACTCGGCCTTATTTCAAAACCCAGAGAGAGAGAAAGAGCCAGCCAAATGAACAGCAGAGGCTTTAAAGGGAGACTTCGCCCAATAATTATCTTCCTGTCATCATTTACTCAGCCTTTATTTCAGGTTTATCCACCATTTTGACCGACTTTCTGAGGTGAAGGGCAAAAGGAGATGATTAGCTGAATGTTCGTGCTGCACTTGTAGATATAATTTAAGTGACTATCACATGAATGCCATTTCTGACCATTTTACATTTTAAACCTTACTTTCCACTGTAGAACACAAAATGAGATGTTTAGACATCATGTTCAAGCAGCTCCTTTCAATATGATGAGAGTGAATGGAAGCCAGGATTTAAAAGTACAAGTATTATAGAAATTAAAAGAAAAAAACTAAAATATTGTATGCTTTTAGAAGACTTTGGATATCACACTAGAAATTTGTACAAAATTTAGAGCAATTTTATACTTTTTTTTTTTTTTGAAGTACAAGTAAATTAGTCACCATTTTTCTTTATTCGTGGGGGGAAAAAAACGAGGAAAGAAAATTGTACAATTCAGGTCTTTTGTGGGTCCAAACCTTTTGAAGAAAGGTGAAAAAAAAGTTATAACTTTTTGAAAAAAGCACAAAAGGAGACACTTAGCTCAATGTTCATGCTGCTCTTTTCTCATATAATAAACATGACTGGCACCAAAAATGACAGAGTATCAATAAACAGCTTTATTGATAAATAAATTACTTTTTTTTGTGGACCACAAAAGTAGAAGTTTAGCTGAATGTTCATGCTGCTTTTTGTTCTGAAAGTAAAAGTAAATGGGAACCAATGCGTTAAATAAAGTAAAAAAAAGACAAAAAAATCATAAAATAATAGCAGAAGATATTATATAAAAATAAAAGGCTTGAAATTTGATTCATATGCATTACAATTTTAAGCTTACTTTCTTCAGAGAAGCACAAAAGAGACAATTAGTTGAATGTTTATGCTGCACATATATAATGAAAGTAAAAGGAAAAGGCTAAGGCTGTCGAGCTTCAAAAATGACAAAAAAAAAAGGAATAAAATTGATAAATAAAAAATAAAAATGTGCTATCATATTAATTGGAATACTTGAAATTTTATTCATGATTCATATGAATGAACGTACTAGATGTCTACCTATTTTAAGCATCATTTTAGGTGTATTTTCTTCTGTAAAGCACAAAAGAAGATGTTTAGTTGGATGTTTATGCTGCACTTATTTCATATAATGAAAGTAAATGGTAACCAAGGCTGTCAAGGTCCAAAAATGACAAAAAAAAACATCAAACTTATTGAAAAAGCTGAAATTTCATTCACGATTCATATGAAGTGATACGAATAAACGTACTACATGTCTACCTATTTTAAGCATCATTTTAAGTGCATTTTCATCTGTAAAACACAAAACAAGACGTGGAATGTTCACGCTGATCTTTTCCATATGATGAAAGTAAATGGGAGCCAGGACCATCAAGGTCCAAACAAATAACAAAAACTATTGTAAAATCTATAGTAAATGCATTGAATTGTAAATTTGACAGTTTTGCAAAGTTAAAAGAATATTTTTCATGTTCGTCATAATTCGTTAGCCACCGTTTTTCGTTCTCTAGATTTTCTCTTCACTTTCTGCTAAAAAGAAAAAAAAGAATGGCCTGAATTAACTGTCGGGTACCCTGAATGAGGACAAAAATGTCACGCTACACGAGGGACGGCGCGCGACAAATGGACAGATCGTGAATGAGAAGGCGGTGAAAGAGACGAGGTACAGAGAGATGAGAAAGGTCTATGAATAGAGACCCTCTTTCCTCAGGGAGGAAGTCTCGTTCACTCGTTCAAGGACGTAAACTTGATTAAGGACGTTTATTTGTCTTTCAGACGGTTCGTCCACAAAGACCTTGAGATCTTTTCTTCCTCACCTGCTCTTGCGTTGCGTGACTTTCTGATTTAAAAAAAGAAGAAACGCCGCAGACTGCATCTTTTTTTTAAATGAGTGTTGTTAAAAGGGAAGGTTGCTCAAAGGACGTCAACATTGTCTGTTGCTGGTATTCATCGTACACAACGGTTCTCACACAGAGTCAGGTACGCATTCATTAAAAAAAAAATAAATAAATATGCCCCTCACATTAAATTGACTTTGTTGTCATTTGCTACATTACCAATAACTATAAAGAAATAACAATAACCTATGACCTACTGTTGAGACAAATAAATCATTCAAAAGAATGAAAATATGAAATATGGACAAATAAACAATGTTATCTACATAAAATGATATATAAGCAAATGTAAAATACATTTGATTTTGGCCTGTTGTTTTTAAATAAAAACATTTACAAAATCTAATAATTATATCATTTTATAATATAATATCTATATAAGCTGATATGTATTAATTATAAATCCTTTTATAATCATTTTACATTCAAATTTATACATGATGAATATCGTATATGTCGTATACATTTGTATGTCGAGAAATATATATAAGTATATAAAATGTATATAAAATAAATCATAAATAGAAATATGTAATAGAAAATGTTTTTTTTTTTGTTTTGTTTTTTTACACAAAACATTGACTCCTGAGGTACTGATGCAGCACTGTCATAATAGTGATACATCGATATGCGATTCTATTGCTCAAAACGCCTATTATCCCAAATCACCATCAATAACCTCCCTATGAAATAACCAAACGTGCAAATAAAGTTGCAGCCTCATATAGAAAGCGCTGATGGTGTTGACCGCCTGTGGCGAGCGCTGGGCTTTCTAATAGCGGCTCTGAGCTGCAGACTAACCTAATAAATAGAACAAAAATGGGGTTTGGATAAGAACAGGCAATTATAGCAATCCACTGAGCTAGGCAGCTGAGACAGGAAAATTGTATTTGGTATAGATGATGGATGAATGCAATCCTGCACTGGGGACACACACACACACACACACACCTTCAATAAAACGCACAGCTCTATTAAACACGCACGCACACACGCAACCGACTTCAAACACACACGTAAGCGTCTTTATAACTAAGAGCAGCGCTGATGGTTTGACAGTGTTATTGTCGTGGGCTGAAGTGGGGCAAGGACGATGCTTAATAGGTTTGATGCTTTGCTATGGAGCACCTAATGGGACATGGCAATGGAGGGGAAAAAAAAAAGTAGGAAGGAAAAATATATATCTCTATGCTTTTGAATTGGCTCACAAAACATCTGTATTCTTTCGCAAATCTGTCGAAATTCCACAAACAAATATATATTTGCAAAATATTTTCACCCCCAAATAAAATGTACATTCTAATGCATATAACCTTTAAAATGTACTTCATTCTCTAGATAATAAATTGCATTCTCATCGAAAACTTTGCGATATCTAACAAAAGTTGCATTCTCTCGGGAAACTAATTTGCAGTGTTTTGATAAAATGTGTATTTAGACATGCGCTCCTATGAGCAAATTTGTGTTCTCTTGAGAAACTATTGAATGTCTTGTATCTTTGTGATATCTAGTTTGTGATCTAGAATCTTTACGATATCTTTGAATTTTTTTCTCAATCCTATTGTGCTTCTGCAATAAATTTGACTAAAACTAGTAAATTCTCTCGCAAATTTATTGCATGGTTTACTAAAACTCTTTCAGTTTTTGCAATATTGAGAAACATAAAATGACAAATTTTTTCGTTCAATCGTAAAAATTTGAGCTTCCTTGAAAAACTAGCAAATTCTTGACCTGTTAGATTCTCTCCAAAAATACGGCTTTATCTCAAGAAACGGCGATATAGAGAAATGTTGCCAGAAAATTGACATTCTCAAACAAAACTACTGCGATCTCTATAGCAGTGTTTCCTAACCCTGTTCCTGGAGGCACACCAACAGTACATATTTTGGATGTTGGTGTATATTGGTGTGCTTCAGGAACAAGGTTGGGAAACACTGCTCTATAGTGTTGGACTATTAATTGAAAAGAAACCGAAACACAAAACCTATAACCAATGTAATTTCGGTTATTTCAGTTTTTGTAATCTTGCTAATATTTCTCTTTTAAAAATGAATTACCGCTTGGGAACACGAGTCTCTCATACGTCAGGTAAATCAGATTCTTTGATGCTGGTTTATTTGGTATTGGGCGATTCAGCCCCACGTTCATGTATCATCTGCATTTTCACTTTGGAAAATCAGTTTGAGCGAATGCAGACAATGTTATTAATATTTAGAAGCCTGAGAGATTATTAGTAGCGATATTTCTATAAGCTATAACATGTTCTCACTCAATTGCTTTTAGCTTATTCAGCTAAGCCAGCATAACAAAGGTCTATTTTGAAAAAGTTTTAAATATTTAGTTCACTGATGTTATGTCAAAACTTTAGTTTTGGTTATTTCCCACTTTTGACAATAAAATATTCATTTATTCATTTTCCTACGGCTTAGTCCATTTATTCATCAGGCGTGGCCACAGCGGAATGAACCGCCAACTTATCCAGCATACGTTTTAAACAGCGGATGCCCTTCCAGCTGCAACCCAGTACTGGGAAACATCCATACACACTCATTCACACTCATACACTGCGGCCAATTTAGTTTATTCAATTCACCTATAGCACATGGACTGTGGGGGAAACAAGAGCACCTGGAGGAAACCCACGCCAACACGGAGAGAACATGCAAACTCCACACAGAAAGACGACAGTGCTAAGTGCGACAGTGTCACCCATGAAATATTCAATTAAAATTGTCTATTTTTAAAATAAAACTTGTCTTTCACATTAAAACTGAAATGTGACTCTTCTTCACAAGATGACTTTAAACTGAAATCAAAGCACAAATCTCTCGAAAGTATTCATCAAATAACCCTAAATAGTTTGTTCCCTTCAAATTATTTTAATATCATAAAGAATAGAAACATGCTCTTTCATTAAAAAAATACCTTAAGTAATTGAGTATATTTAAAGTACAAATGATAAAAATGAACGATGAGAGGAAAAAAATCATAAATAAAATTGAAAGTAAAATAATCGCTCATAATCAAAATCGAGGTAAAGTGTTCAATTAATGGAGGTTTTGATTTTAGGTCATATCATCCAGGTCTTGTTCACTAACAAAAGTACTGTGCCGGCTCAAAAGTTTTCTGGCAAAACTATGTTTCTCTCGCAAACTGCTGCGTCACCAATCTTTGTTTGCAAAACTATTGCATTTCTCTGAGAAAGTTTTTGCTCACTCACAAAAAATTGCCTTTCTCTTGCAGAAAACTACTGCTAGTAAACTACCGCGTAAAACTATTTCAGCAAAACTACAGTTCTCACAAAACTACAGCGTCATCACAGGAAACTTTGTAAAATCAGGAAACTTTAAATTAATTTGCAAAACTATTGCAACTGAAAAAGGGAATTCTCTCGCAAAATTTAGTTAATTCCCTCACAAAACTACTGGTTTGCTTTAATAACCTTTGGGATACATTGTAAAAAATGCTGGGTTCCACACAATCCATTTGTGTTGGGGCAACATGAAGAAATTAAGTTGACCTACTCGTTTTTACAAATTTTAATTGGATTGAGCTTAAAATAATCAAGTATAATAAAAAAAAAAACTTAAATGACTAGTTTCAGATCATTTTAAATTAGTCTGAACAAACCGCAAATACTATTTTTTTGAGAATATTGAGATTCTCTCGCAAAAACTATTGAATTGAATGAATAAAATGTGTGTTCTCTAGCTAAACTAGTGCACTTCATTCTCTTGTATAACTATTTAAGTAAATAAGCTTTTACTTCTCTGCAAAACTATTACAATTACCTTGCATTCTCAGAGAAACTTTTCTTTCGCCCACAAAAATTGGCATTCTACTGCAGTCGAGTTGCCTTGAGAATTCTGTGGTCTCTTGTAAAACTAATGCATTAACTTAGCCGTACATTAACAAAACATTTATGTTCGCTGTGCGACAAGTCTCCGTTCTTCCTGCTTTGGCCGGCCAGCGGGTGGGACTAGGAGACTCATCTGCAGAATTCAGAAAACCTGTTCTCTCCCCTATAAAGCATCGGCAATGTTGGGATGTGGGATTCGCTTTCTCCCAGTTATTTTGTTTTTGTGTTTCATTTCTTTCTAGCTTTATAGTTTTGGTTAACAGTTGATTTTTGTAAGCCTAAGTTTGAGCATTTGATTATTTTTTTTTTTTCCTATTTGTTTATTCTTTTATGTTTAAATAAATACTTTTTTCGTCTGCACTAAATCACCTGTTTATGTCCTCCTTTAATTTGTCGTGACAAATATGGGGGCTTGTCCGTAAGTTGAATTTGGTAGTAAGTTTATTTAATCAATGAATTTCATTAATGTAATGATTAATTCGTTGAGTATATATATTTTTTCTAACTAATATTCATTTTATTGCCAAATGTTGAGGAGGATTATATCAAATGGTTTGGCTTCTTTTTTGTTTGACGGGAGCACGGTCATGGATTCGGGTAAGTGTGGGCTTTTAGTGTACTTGGGGAGAAATTAGTTTTGGAATATGCTTTTCCCTGGTAAAAAGTAAAAATATATATTTTTCCTAGGATTTCCATAATAAAAGTTCAGTAAAGGTAAAGATTCTCAGGTGATTGCAAAAGTGTTGTGAGTGAACACAAAAGCAATAAACTATTATTTTGCATCCAAATAAACTATTATTTTGCATCCCTTACCTTTTTTTCAACGCTTCACAAAGCGTACAGAATGTAACCGTTTTACTGTATGTGAATAATTAAACTTGAACTAAAAGTTTTACGCCATTTCAAACACACACGCACACACACACACTCATTTACCTGTTCGTGCGTCAGTTCTCGAAGCGGAGGCGGAGACGGTTCCTCACACACCGCCAAGCTGCGGACTAACTTTAACTTGCCGTTGGACTGGAGGAGAGTAACCATGGTTACAAAAACGTCTGGCACTCAATTGCAAAAAAAAAAACGTCCAAAACAACGCATGGCTAAAAATAAACAAGCACCATTCTGTAACATCTCAAGAGACTTTTCAGAGCTGGCGTTAATTACAAGCACGTTTATTAAAACAAACGCTCACATTAAAAAAGACAACAGACAACAAGCAAGCACTTGGCAAAAATAAATAAATAAATGAGTTTTTCTATGCAATTCATTATAATGTTTACAAAAGGAGACGATTTCTTGCAGGCAATGTCAAAACAACTGAAATGCAAACAAACGCCGCAATCACAAAACAACGGTTGAAAATGCATCAAGAGCAGAGCAGAACTGGAGACAATGTGGGAAAATCTCCGGAGGAGGCGCTCAGGTCTTGCAAACCGCCGGCATTTCGGCTCATGCTGAAAAAAAGTGCTAAACACAGCATCCCCTCCAAGCACATTTATTATTCTTTACTGATGCCAGCAGGGGCTTTTATTCCCACAATGCACTGCCAAACTCTTTCTCTCCTTTCCCTCGCAAGGCACACAAAGTGCAGGCAAACAAAACACAACCAATGAGTTAAAAAAACAAAAAAAAACAAAATGCAAGGCGAAGTCATGCTGCGATCACAACATACCTTGGACCGTTTAATACTCTGTGCTGATTGGCCGAGCTGTGGCTAATTAGAAAGAAGGGAGGAAATTCAGATAATGTTATTGTGTAAATGTTTTGTCATAAATGTATGAAATATGTTGATATCCAACAAATATATATAATGAAATACATCCTTTTTAAATTAATAATCTTTATGAATAAATCTTTTTATTGAATTTAAGATTTATTCATAAAGATTATTAATTTAAAAAGGATGTATTTCATTAAAAACATTTAATTACTTTACATTCAAACTAAATATAATTAAATTATTAATAATTATATAAAGAAAACTTCATGAGGTTTAGCTGTGATTTTTAATTTGGATATTTACACATTTGCTGAAAAAAAAATATGGAAGGAAAGTTTTTGTGACATGAAATTAAAGAAAAAATGACTAACAGAAATTAACAAAGCCATGAATCTGGGGAATGATAAAAGTCAGAATTGTAGATGGGTGTTTTTGCAGACAGTATTTATTTATTTATTTATATTAATTATATTAAAATAATAACAATAATAACAACAATAACAATAACGATTAATAATAATAATAATAATAATAATGAATTATTATTTATTTCCAAATGCCATCAACTTATTTTTTTATAATTACTTTGTTTTAAAAATCAATTATTATTGTTATTATTATTATTAATAATAATAATAATAATAATAATAATAACTCATAATTATTATTATTTATTTCCAAACGACCTTTTAAAAATAATTACTTTGTTTTATAAATAATTATAAATAATAATAATAATAATAATAATAATAATAATACATTTATAAAACAAAGTAATTATTTGTAATAGTTTGGAAATAAATAATAATTATGAATGATTATTAATAACAATATTAATTTATAAAACAAAGTTATAAAAACAAAGTAATTATTAAAAATAAAATAAATAGATTTTTGAAAACAAATAATTATAATATCATATTAATAATAATTAATATTGTAATTGGATGATTTTTCGATTAAGGTAAAATGTCTGTAAACACTTATAAATATCTGCACTGTCAAGACATCCAGTTCAATAATCGATTAATTTGAATTCATTGATTTGCGCTTGACATTCATCTAATAATCTATGAATTATTCAATGCTTCACCTAGTACTGTAAATTTAGGCCACGCCAAAGAAAAGTTCCAAAAGTTGAGTTGTGCATGTTATGGCAGGTAATATACATCATTAAAGGAGTGTGTGCACCAGTGAAGCAGCTAATTGTGCAGGAGAAGAGAGCGAAAGGAACAATGAGCGAGGAATAGAGCTGAGATCAGCATGTGTTTCAATGCACCTGCCCGCTGCCCTTTCTCAATGCACCAAGAGCAGATGGTGGCAAAGTCACACACACATACACACACCCTGAGGGTTTGCAGATAAACCAGCAGGATTTCAGGTGCAGATTAACTGTCCTCCCTCTCTTTCCTGGCACTAGCCAATCACACGCCAGCTTGGATCTGATTGGCTGATCCCACTCATCTTGCCGTCTTATCACTGTCTTTCAGCAGAGACATAAGGATAGCGGAAACCACGGCAACAGCACACCGCTATTCCATAATAAGTCATTAGCAAGAAGCTATAGACGAATATATGCTGCGTCTACAATACATACTACACGTAGTCATAAATAGTATTCGGAAAAAG
>CAIGQV010007757.1:15782805-15800305 GCA_903798115.1 Danio jaintianensis
TTTTTTTTTGTTTGTTTGTTTGTTTTGTTGAGCACAAAAAAAGATATTTTGAAGAATGCTGGAAACCTGTACCCATTTACGTCCATAGCAGGAAAAACAAATACTATGGAAGTCAAAGGTTCCAGGTTTCCAACATTGTTTGATATATCTTATTTTGTGTTCAACAAAAACTGGTTAGGAATAAGCAAACGTTGAGTAAATTATGGCAGAATTTTAATTTTTGGGAGAACTATTCCTTTAAGTGGAAAATAATTCTTTCAATTTAGTACAACTACAGCTCATCAAAAAGAACAAGAAGAGTCAGTTTGACTCAGAATTATAAACCTTTATATGATAAAACATTAGTAGAAACAACATAAAGAAATTACATATCCTGCTTTATTTGACTGAAAAAAATTTAAAGCAACAATCTAGAATTTGTAGTACGGAATTTATTTTTGCAGAATAATGAATCCTAATATGACATATGCTAATTATCATATTTCCAGTGTAACATGCTGAAACTGCAAATCTTGGACAAATGGTTTGCATCAAAACATTGCAAAAGGCATTATTCAGCTGATTCAACTCATTACCTTCCTATAGCTCCCATTTACATAAAATTAATAACCATCACCATTGTACAGATCACAAATATTTTTTCCACATTTTATTTTTGTTTATATTTTTAACAAAAAAATAGATTTAGTTACTGATACCAATTTTGGTGCCAACTTAAAGGGATAATCACCCCAAAAAGATGAAAACCCCTCATCATTTACTCTCCCTCAAATGGTTTCAAAGTTTCTTTCTTCTGTTAAACACAAAGGAAGATATTTTGAAAAATGTTGATTGGTGGCATCCATTGACTTTTGCTATTATTTTTTGCTACCATTTTTTTGCTACTATGGAAGTCAATGGATGCTACCAATCAACATTTTTTTAAATATCTGCTTTCTTTGAAACACAAGAAAGAATCTCAAATAGGCTTTGATCAAGTAAAGAGTTTATAAATGATGGCAATATATTCATTTCGGAGCAAACTATTCTTTTAATACCAAAAATACCTACCAATCCATTTGATGCCAATTGAAATCATTAATATTACCTGAAAACAATGTGATAACCTTTCAATAACATTAAAGTGTGATCTTCACAACAGTAGGGTTCATTCATTGGATCCCGTGTTTCCGTGAACTAAACATATGGCCCAGTGTTCACTTGGGAATCGATGGCCCTACAACAACCCCCCCCCTTTGACACCTACCCTGCCACCGCCAATCTAGATACCTGTGCCAAATCATGACCCACCCTGTATCTTGAGGTCAAATGGGCTTAACCGGATTCGAGTTGCCCGCAAAGTACACCAACTGGTTCCAAACACATGTACAACCTGGCCACGGTGGAGTCCAGCTAAGGATTCAGAACACAAAACCCAATAAGAGGAGATGACACACACACACACACTAATCAAAATTCAAGGGATTAGCATTGAGCGCAATGTGACAGAAAACGCAGGTGGCGGCAATGACAAGAACAGGTGGGTATGACCACACATGCGCGCACAAACACACAAGCTGTCATCCAAACAGCCAGACGGTCCGTCAGAATTATCCAAGACCGTGACTTTTCCATGAGTGTTTTGCGCACAAGTCAATAACATTATCCCACGTCACCGTGCATTTCTTGATCTCAAAAATGGACTGAGTAGTTCTAGGTCGCAGGAACGAACAATTGTGCACCAAGTGACGTTCTCAAGGGCAATTATGACTTATGAGAGCGCTTTCCCTCCCACACATGGATTGCAACACCTACTTGTTGGCAGGAATTACACGAGAGCTGTTCATAAATGTGCAAGCGTCTCTCTCTCGTTCTCTTGCTGCAGGCTAATCTCAGTGCTGCCGTTATCTATTCCTCCGAACACGCCGTTTATGTCGAGGTGAAGTGAAAAATCCAAATCTGCATTTCAAAATACGCCCTCGCCTGCAACCCTCCCCCTCCTGCGCGCACAACAGTTTTCGCTCCATATTCAATAAGTTCTTCCGAGCATCACTAGAGAGAAAAGGCTCTCCATGGACCTCGACGGCTGTATATTTTCACAAACTTGACAGTACAGATGTCCGAGTTTGACGCTGGAGGATTAAAAAAAAGAAATCAAGTAAAAACAAGAAAATTCAAACACGGCAGAAGCACACAAACAGGCTGTGTTTCAAACACTGCCTAGACAGCATTTTAAGCAAAAAAAAAAAATCCTCAAACGTACTCCTCCTGCCTTGGTAGGCAGCATACTATTTGTGATATCCAGATAAAACTGTATTTGTCGAGTATGATGATTAAAAATGATGTTTACTAGATACCAAGAATAAAAAAAATTAAAAAAAAAATCAAGATGATCTAGATAGTTAATGTAATTTCCTCCTGATCTCACAAGGTAATGTGTTGTCAGAAATGTGGCTAATTTGTAGGAATTTATAGGATTTCAATAGGTATGACTTTGAAAAGAAGGCGTGCCCCAAAAACCCCACCCCTAACCCTACCCCTCATTGGAGGATGAGCAAATCACGCTAAAATGCATGAGATCATAAAAATTTATACGACTTTGCGATGAAGTTACGAATTGCATCGAGATTGCGTTGCATAATTTACAAGGTACGACACCTAAAAATATTGTCGCATTACAGAATTCACTAAGATTTCATAGTATGAAAAGAAATATAACTAGGTCTTACACCCCAAAACTGCTGTTTAGTGTGGGTGTGATGAAGAAAGGTAGCACATAAAATTACAATGCTCAACATTGCTGTCTAGGTTGATTGTTAGTAAAGTCATCTAGGTAGACAGCTCACTAGGTTTGTCGCTGGTGTAGGAAGGAAGCTCACTTGATTCAATAGCCCAAACTGCTGTCTAGGAAGGCAGCGAACTAAGTATGATACTTGCTGTCAAGGCAAACAGCCTTTGATGTCTGAAAACGCAGTCTAGGTAGGCGGTTCAATAGGTATAATGCACAAAAAAAAAAAGAAAAAAAAAAAGAATCACCGCTCACTAGATTTTATGGCTAAAAATACTTTCTGGGTAGGCGTTTAACAAGGTTTTACATTTACATTTATGGATTTAGCAGAAGGAAACCATGGGCAAAACTTTTACTTAGGGAGCACAAAGGATGCAATGCCTTAGCACATCTAGAAAGGCACAAGGTGTTTTGCATTTTAAAAAAAATGCTGTCTAGGAAGGTAGCGCACAAAGTATGATATACACAATTGCTGTATAGACAAACAGTTAATAAGCTTTTGATGCTTGAAAATGCAGTCTACGTAGGCGGCTCATTATGCATAAAGCCATGCATCTAGAAAACCAGCCTACTAGATTTGATTGTCATAAAACAAGGTTTAACGTTTACATTTTTGCATTCAGCAGATGAAAATGAAGCCCACAAATGCTGTCGAGGCAAACAGTTAATAAGCTTTTGATGCCTTGAAACGTCACCTAGGTAGGCAGCTCACCAGGTATAAAGCCAAAAATGCATCTATTAAAGCAGTTGAGAAGATTTTACGCCCAAAAATGCTGTCTAGGAAGGCAGCGCGCTAATTATGATGCTCACAAATGCTGTCTAGGCAAACAGTTGATAAGATTTGATGCTCAAAATGCAGCCTAGGTAGGGAGCTCACTAGGTATAATGCCTAGAAATGCTGTCTAAGTGGGAAGCTCATAAAGTACAATACCAAACAATTTTATCAAAGTAATTTACCATGTATTAGGATAAAATCTGCGACAGACACACAGACTTTAAATCAGACACCACAAAAAAAACAAACATCACAATCAAACAAACACGACTCTCGCTTAAATGTTCTGTGTTTTCTTAATTTTAATGCATCTTCACAAACAACAAAAAAAAAAAAAAAAAAAAAAACAGTAAATAAAAGAAATAGACAACCCCCGATACAACTTTTTGAACTTTTCACAAAAAAACACAATCGTCATCTTGCTTTGTTTTGTCCGAGACAATGAAGCCCATCCGTAATTTCCCATTATCAATTATTAATCCCCATATTTCAGGCAGCATCAAGCACTTACCCTCCTGACAAAAGCAGTGCATCACAGTGCCACGCTCCAGGCGATGCGTATTTCACTTCACCCGTTTTAGACTAATATGCAAATGGCCCATATTTTTAGATAAAAGCGCCGCTAATGGTTTTCCCTCCTTTTTTCCCCCTCCCGTCACAATCCGTGTTCTCAGTGTGTGGCCGCTGTCACCGTCGAGCTATTCTTCTCCTCATCAGTTCATTTACACGATTCGCCACATTAACGATATTAGCCGTGCTGCCTTCGGCTGTAATTTACACTGACACAAACACCCAGCTTTCCGCTGATAGCTGCCTCGGGCACTTTTTTAAATTATAAAATAGAGCAATTATGAGAATGTCATTACGAAGTGCGCGCACACGCACACACACACACACACACACACAAGCATGAGTGCAATTTGCTGACACGCATATTTAGTCACAATGAAGGTTTATCGCTAACAAGGTTTTAACAATATTTTTTAAAAATCTCTTTTCATCACTTTCATTTTGTGAATATTTACTCAATCTTTCTTTCGCTAAAGTGTTTCATTCTTAAAACATACATACAAAATTTCAACTCCTAAGTTTTGCGTTCAACCCAAATTTAAACAAACGTCAGCAAGCAAATCAACATGTCGTCCAGGACTTCACATTCACACACACCTGCCTGTCGTTCATGATCCACTGCTGGGCTCACATCATTAGTTTCCATAGCAGCCCGAGTGCCTTCAAACGGAGCGCGCTCAGTGCAGCTCTGCTCTCCTCCGTCTGAGCACGGAGCGTTCGCGTACCTGCCCAAAGCCATTGCTGCCGCAATCCTTCCTGATTCTCCTCTCTCTCTCTCTCACGCACACACACTCTCCGCCAAATCAACAGCTGGCCTTTGTGATGTCATCCCTCCCCTGGCCAATCAGAACGCCCTGAGGGTTGGGTGCAGTATGTCAGCGCTAAGCAGGGCTCCACCCTCGAGAGCCAATCAGATGGCCCCTGTGGACCGGAGAGAGAGGCAGACGGCAAAGAGAGACACACACACACACACACACACACACACACACACACACACACACACACACACACACACACACACACACACACACACACACAAGAACGACCAACTGTGGCGAAGTGCCACTGTGGGACAGTCTGTCAGGGTAGGAGCACGCCAGCACTGCAAATCCACCTTATTCGCTTGCAGAGGGTGCACGTAAGCTACCCATCGAACCCAGTGCCGCAGTCACAGACACACGCCCTGCTTAAAGTGATGTTCCCTTGTGCCTCTATAAAAAATCTCTAGTTTCCATGCACATTTTTTACGCACAAATAATACCTGAAGTAAATCGAAAGGTGGTTACGCCCCAGTTTAACAAGTGAGCGCTGACCGACGCAGGTAGGTGAGGTCATCGGGAAAAGTGGGTCACAGAAAACCATTTTGTGCGTTACCGTCAAAACGTAGCCAAAAACAAAGAGCAGGAAGAAAAAAGGATGTGTATATGAATGAGACGTTAACAACAGCAAAATGTATGTGTTTTCGGACCAACCAATTTCTTCAGAAAACAACAGCAAAATGCATAGGTAGCAGCTCACTATGTTTGATGGTTCAAAATGCTGTCTAGGTTGACAGAGTACTAAGTTTGACAGCTCAAAATGCTGGCTTGCTGGACAACACACCATGTTTGATGCCTCAGAATGCTGTCTAGCTATGAATTTTATCATGACACACAACTTTTAGTTTGTGTATGCTGCCTGCTCATTAGGTATGACAAAAAATGTCATCTAGACTGGGAGCTCACTAGGTCTGTTGACCAAAAATGCTGTCTAGATAGGCACCGCACTCATTTTGAAGCCTGAAAATGATATCTAGATGGAGAACTAGCTTGGAAAAACGACACAAATAGCCATTTATATACATGGTTTACTAGGTTTGGAGCCCAAAAATGAAGTCTTTAAAAAAATGGGTATTAAACCCCATGAAACAATGTCCAGTTTGGTGCTGAAAAATGCAGTTTAGATATGGACTTCACATTTTATGTCCAAAAATACTGTCTAGATAGGGACCTAACTAGACATGCAGTTCATGCTGAAGGCTCACTGGGTTAGATGTCCAAAAACACTGTCAAGCCCAGAAACGCCCTCTAGGTTGACGCCTCACTAGGTTTAATGCTGATGTCTAGATAAGGACCTCAAGTGTGCTGAGGCCCAAAAGTGTTGTCCAGATAGGGAGCCAATTAGGTAAGATGCAGAGAGATGCTTTTCATGTAGGTGGCTCACTGGGTTTGATGCCCAAATATGCTACCTATTATGGAAAGGTAAAAAACCAAGAAACTCTGTCCATGTATGTAGCTCGCTAGGTTTGAGGCTCAAAAATGCTGTCTGAAGATGAAGCCAAGTAAAATGCCGTTCACAAATGTTGTCTACCTAGCACAATACGTATTCTGATGCACTTCTAGATAGGTACCTAACTAGGTAAACTGCCAAGAAACACCATTCACAAAGGTGGCTCACAAGGTTTGATGCTCCAAATTGGAAACTCAATATGTTCAAATGTCATCAAGGTAGGTAGCTCACTTGGTATGATGCTCACTCAGAAGTCTAGGTGGACAATTCAAAAGCAAACACGCTTCCAGACCAAACAATATATCCAGACAAAACTATGAATTAACAAACAATCATCATCTTGACGTTATTGTGACTGACTGCGCCGACAACTACTGGCGTTTTTCACTGCAGAGAATGGGGAAAAGTTGAACTGACAGTTGCACAAAGCCAGTCAAGTTAAAGTAAAACTCCCCATTCACCAAGCGGCTCCTTTCAGCAAAAAAGAAAATCTGCAAAAATTCCAGCTAAACGGCGCATTACATGCGTCTCATTTGCATAACAAAAGACCAGAGGGGGGGAGGACTGGCACTGCTGGCTAATTGTAGCCCAAGATGCTGTTCGCCTGCAGAGGAAATGTGACAGCCGCGTTTATTCTGCCTTCCCCTGATGCTGTCCGCAAGCACGGTGGGAATAGCCTCAGGATAAGGGTCGGAATTTGCAGAGTACTCCTTTTAATAAGCACGTTGGGGGTGGGGAGCAGGGTGTTTCAGGACTAGCTTGACCAAGAAACGTTAACAATGCAAAATAGTAATGAACGAAAAAGATATGGATTACTAATGCAGCAGAGACACCAGAAGGTAGCAAAGTAGTCATTTGTATCAGATATCATCTCATTAGGGAGAAACATCCAGATCCGCGCTGATTACTGAAACAGAGAATAGGTCAATAACTCTGTAGCGGCCCAAAATACCACCGCGCCATAATTCACCACACCAGTCATTATTCTCGTTAATACATAGGGAAGAGTGAAGGTCTGCTGTCCGCTGGCTTTTCCAGCCATGTAAGAACAGAATGAGAAAATGTGTTGACATTTAAAGGTGACCGGTCACAGCGGTCATTTCTCTGGTCCAGGTGACACCTCTGGGCAGCTCCGAGACCAAGACACATCCAAGAAAAATGAGGTGAGGAGCGTTTTGTGAAATCTGGATGCAAGATGCTCTCAAGACGATAACAATTCTTGTCAGAAAACGCATAGAATTATAGTTTTCCAGATCCACAGTACTTATTGGGTGAACGGGCAACATTCAAGATGCGCACGGATTTCGTGCAAAAGCATAAGTTGACTGACCTTTTTTGTGGATATCAAATAAACTATACATTCCTATTCACTCTATCACAGAAACGTCTAGCTTGTAAATTCAAAGTACTTTTTGGGTGGACAAGGTGCACAGGGGAACTTGTAATGTAATAGCATACATTTTGGCAAAATCATACACTTAAATTTACCTATTTTAAACTAATTCAATGCTATACTCACTAACACAAGTCCAGCTCTAAAACCACTCAAATTGTTAGGGTGAACAGGATACACCGGATGAAAAGGTAACATGCAATATGATAACTTTAGAAAGGTGACTATGGCCTTATTTGCATCAATTCAATTGCATACAACTGTTCACTCCATCATATAATTATCTTACAGAAAGATTTTGAATATTATTTAGCTGAACAGGGGACAAATTATTGATCTACTTTTTATACTGTCATTTAAATATTTTGCCAAAAGCATATATGAGGTGATACTGACCTGTTTTGGAGACCAATTTAACACTACTGTATACTTCAAACAAAAGGCTAGCTCTACATTAAAAATAGATTTTGGGAGAACAGGGAGCGCATGGTGAAAAGGTAAAATGTCAATTTATATACATACAGCTGTAAACTCCTTAATGCACATGTGCAGCTTAAATTATGAAACTTGACAGGTGTACAGTGAATACACTGTGAAAAGGTAACATGCAAGAGTGTAAGAAATATTTGGTCAAAAATATAACAAGATAATTCATCATTCATTTAGACAGCAGTAGTTTAAATGGACACTAGGGACGTTTTGACTGCTCAAGTGCTGGACTGAAAAAAAAAAAAAGTGCTCAAGCACTCTAGGTGGGCTATTTTTAATGTTTGGTCTATGTAGGTATGCATCAGATGGATGACTTTGGCTGTTGCATTGTGTTTCACAGTTTTTCAGAGGCACACAGCAATAACTTCATGCTTTTAAAATGGTGTCAAGTGAAAGAAAAATAAATAAATAAATAAATAAATAAATAAATAAATAAATAAATAACTCTCAATACCCTGCATTGTGTTGCCTTTGCAAGTACACAGACCAGCATCACACAAAAACGTGTCCAGTGTAAACAGCACTTAATCCCCTACAAACATTTAAGGTGTAGTAGAAATAGTTGCTTTCCAAGCTCAAACAATCTTTCACCGCAAGATAACGCCATTACAAACAAGTATAATGTTAAAAATGTAATCCAAAAGCTCTGCTCTACATTCATTTCATGTATTGGGTGAACAGGGCACACACGGTGAACAGGCCACGATCGAAACAATAACAAATATTTGGTGAAACATAATTAGCTGTTTTGACCCAATTTGAACACCAGTTCAACGGCATATCACAGTACTGGTTGTACTTCTTAACAGAGAAGGTCATGTTTCAGAGTCACTGCACTTATCGGGGAACAAGGCACATATGGTGAATGGGTAACATTCGCAATGACATGCCAAAGTTAAAAAAAAGGTGATTTGGTCTCCCTTGGACATCAGTTCAGCCGCTTTTCACCGTACTAGTTTAATTTCATCAGCAAAAAATGAAAATAATTAGTTGAACAGAGAGCACAAGCAACTGCGACGCAAGAAGTCATTAAATAAAAGTCATCTCATTGTCTATAACGAATGCGGTGCTGCTGAATGAAGCGATGTTCAGGTGAAAGGGGGTTGGGGGCCGCGCAGGTGAGAATCCTCCTGTGGTGATGCAGATGAGCTTGTACGAACAGGAGCTCGTGGATCATTCCTTACCGCAGCGCCTCTCACGCACAAACATTAATATTCGGTGTGACAGAAACAGGCCGGCGGCACAGGAAACCAGGACGCCTAACAATACGCCGCATGAGTGTTTAAAAATATATATAAATAAAATAACAGCTGAACAATCGCAAGGTCAAAAAGAAACCCGGTGCGAGTCCATTCATCATGTCGGCACGTAACAAGAAAAATTAAGTCCATGTACTAGATACAGGCAATAAAAAATATAGATATGTAAATAAATAAATTGTTGGCTTGCTGGAAATCTGAATTGCTAAACTAGACTGCATGCAAAATGCTACATATTGCAATATCTGTGATGTTACCGATGTGACATTGAGCTATGATTGACCTAAATATGAATGGACAAAAAGTATCTGGCGACTGAACAAGCTAAAAAAAATAAATAATGAAACGTCAAACGTCAGTATACAACACCAAATATGTAGTATCTCAACAACAAAACTGAAATTAAAGAGACAAGAAAACAGCAGTTAAGAACAAATCTGGTGATGCTTACGTAAATATTCATAAGCGTCTAAGCTTCACGATTATGCACTGTTTATTTATAAAAGCACTTTATGCAGTAGATTACACCAAGTCTTACTATGAAAAAGTTCTGTAGTGCACATATTATATTTTACATCTAACCTCAACAGACTGAACAAAGGAATGAAAACAGAACATTTCTCTCAAAGAAGGTGGAGCCTCAGAGCCACACCTACCTATTACATCATTGCCTTGGCCCAATGACAGTTCTTGGGTCTTTAGAATAGTTCTTACCTGGATTTTGGTGTGTACTCCTGAAACAAACACCTAATTAACTTAGTTTTTTTTCCCCTAATTTTGTTCAAAATAATATGCATGCTTAACTTAAAAAATGAAATAGTAAAAATGGTCTCAAAACATTAAATATTGCATTGTAATTAGTTTCATGATATCAGATTCTTCACCACATGCTTATCAAAAGAATTGCCAACATCAATACATTGCAAAAACTATAGAAATAATGCTGTTTCTAAACATCTATAGAAACAAATAATGCTATACAAGTCATTTTACCTTCTTTTACCCAATTAATCATATTACTGTACTCTAAAGAAATTATTACAAATATGTATGAAGCTACAGAAAGAAACTTAAGTATTTAATAGTATTTAATACAGTGTTGATTAGCACTGTTTAATAAACATATATCATCCTTACGTAAATACAATACAGATAAATAAAGCATATACTGTTGCAGTCAGGTGTCGATTCTCCTCACGGTCAATCAGTTTAATAATATCTGTCTGCATTTTATTTAGTCACAGTGTAAGTTGGATGTCTGAATTCCTAAAAGTGATTTCCTGGAAAAATCATACATTTCATTACTCCTATTAAACCAATTAAATAGGAGTTCAGCACTCCATTATATGAGAAGACAATTGTTTTATAGTATCATGTGTTCCAAAGCGTTCAATTCAATGCCGGCATATTGCAGCATCTCAAAAATAAAATGATTATCACAATTATTGTCAATAATGGTATGCTGTGACACTCCCAATTGAAACGTAATACTTTTCTGGTTTACTAATACAACAGTGGCAAAAATTATTTGAGAAATTGATTCTGAGATTTCCAAAATGCATCGCTTTTCTCTCCGGAATTGATTATGAGCTCAGTTTTTAGCATCAGATGGTGTTTTAGGCTAGTTTTTAACAGCAGACGGTTCTCTAGACTGGTTTTTAAACAGCAGACGGCGCTCTAGGCTAGTTCTTAACAGCAGACGGCGCTCTAGGCTAGTTTTTAAACAACAGACGGCGCTCTAGGCTAGTTTTTAACGGCAGACGGTGCTCTAGACTGGTTTTTAAACAGCAGACGGCGCTCTAGGCTAGTTTTTAACAGCAGACGGCACTCTAGGCTAGTTTTTAAACAACAGACGGCGCTCTAGGCTAGTTTTTAAACAACAGACGGTGCTCTAGACTGGTTTTTAAACAGCAGACGGCGCTCTGGGTTTGTTTTTAACAGCAGATAGTGCTCTAGGCTAGGTTTTAACAGCAGACAGCGCTCTAGGCTAGTTTTAACCGTACACAAATGCTCATAAAGGAAGAATTAGAAAAAAATGTTTCTAATTCGTAAAGTATAAACTCAAATCACAGACTTCTGGCAGCCTGCAGAATGCGCGTTCGTAAGACGCATTCGTAAAGTTGTCAAGAGCGTGCATTTGGCAGCCAGCGCAAGACAGTGATTTGAGTTTATAATTCAACAATTTGGAATATTTGTTACAATAAAACATCGATCTGCTTCAGAAGACACACGTTAACGCCCTGGTAGCGTATAGGCTAGTTTTACGACAAATTTACGTGCTTATGGAAGCTTAAAAAAAGGGCAACTGTCCAACACCATTACACAGCATGGAAGACCCAGGATAAAACTACTCCGCCTGTGTTCGTTTGAAAAAAATGAATTCACATACACTAAGGTTAGTTTGGGGTGAGTAAATTATGGGGTAATTTTCATGTTTGGGTGAACTATTCCTTTAAAAGTTGAAAGCAACTTAAGACTTTTAAAGAACAACCTCACAACTAATAGAAAAAAAGAACTTAGTAAATAATAATACATTTATTATAATGTAATACAAATAAAATCTAAAGTAAAAAAAGGAATTAGGAAAAGATATGCAAGCGGGATAAACAAAAGCCAGTATTAAAAAAATCTGCAAATGAAATAAAATAAACCATTTTTACTGTGGATAAATTCTCAATATCAATAAAAAAAAAACCTCAAAAACGAAGTAAAATAAAAACTTAACTGTCAATAATAAAAATATAATATCGATAGAAAAGATTACAACAAAACGCACTTTTATTGTCTTGTCACATCTCCTGCTGGTGGTTTAATCACCTGCACAGGCCCTTATGAATGAAGCCTGAAGCTTCACCAACACAAAGATCAAACCCAAAGCTACGAAAGCACATCAACACTGCAGCCAGACGAAATAATAACAACTAAAGCACAATAAAGCAACAACATATTTGCGGTTTATACAGCTGCATGTTTATTTACAATGCATGTGTCTGATCTCTTTTTGGCCCTCATATATATATATATATATATATATATATATACACACACATACATATACACACACACACACAAGAGCATTTATCACATATACCTCAAATAAACTAACGACAAAACACGCTGACCGTTTATAAAATACACTTTGGCGACAAAAAGGCACATTGTCAGTCATCCGAGGAGGACATTTTGTTTACAAACCATTAAAAAGCGACTAAAACATTGTGGTGTGCTAACACACATGGTAAAGCTAAGAGTTTAAACACAAACAGCCCTTCCACATCACTCTAATTCACGGGAATGACGTCGAAAACGCTGCTATTTTAGGATTAAGGGTGATAATGTGATAGAGGCTTACCTTTAGAATAGATAGACGTGTAAATATTTGGAGGAATGAAGCGAAATAATGAGTCTAATGGCTGCTAAAGGCTGAAGTCAAAGCTGTCGGTCTGTCAGCGGCATTGAAGACAAAACACTCAAACGCCTCGAAGCGAAAATACATTTTTATTTGGTGAAGTAACAATTTATGCCGAAAGAGGGCGCAGCGTGGCTCAGAAATTCACATTAAAGTACATTTCAGTGGCTATCATAAATCTGTAAAATATCATAATGTTTATAGACACTTAAAATGGCGATAAATAACTAAAATAATTATTAAATAAGTAATTATAGAAAAGCACACTATTATAATATGCTACGTAACATTCATCTACATCAACCAGGTAATAAAATCACATAAAACATTTAGCTTACAGTACTTATATGGTTATAAGTAATATGTTAATATCTAAATTTATTTAAATAATTCTAGAACGATGTAAGTAATTAACATGGCATGATATTCGCATACTATTTTATTAGGTTAATTTACTTTCAACAATATCACTTGTCGTTTTATTAAATATTTATAATCATAATACTATAATCGTCATTTGACAAGATTTGATGATTTATTTAGTGTTTATATCAAGAACTTCTGTCACGTGACACAAAATTAACCAATCGATGATCAACTGCGCATCATGGAAGTAGATAAAACCGTTCTCCACTCTAGGTTTTGTTTGCATTTCTAAACCCCACAGAAGGGTGAACGAAAGCCAGTGAGTGGCATTTACTTATACAACATACCGCATTAGATTAAAAATACACCTTTGCCTGGTTTAAAAAAAAAAAAAAACACATAAAACACCGCAACTTTTAAACCAAACACATCTTGAATATACTAAACGTGCTAAATTAAACAACGGTTGCAACTTTCCGTCAGTGTGAAGTAGTAATTAGCATACGTCAACATGTCATATGTATATACAAATATGAAATCAACATAGTTTTTACTACAGGTATATTTTAATTCCCAACAAATGGCACTCGTCGCGCGGATATGACGCAAAGTCAGTTTCCTGACGTCATCCACAGTAAAGCCGCCAAATGTCAAATCGCTGCAGCAGGAGTTCGGAAATGATCGTCTTATGGTAAGTGTAAGTGTAAGTGTGTAATATTAGTATTATAATATACTTTCGTAATGTACTCTTTGTGCTAACCTGCAAACCAAAGTACGTCTAATTCAGCTATGAGTCTTATTGCATGTTTATTTAATCCACAGAGTATGAAAACAATGAAAAGACATGGCAAATCTGGTCCAGAAGAGGTTTCTCTCAATGGGAAAGATGCTCTTCAGCTCCTTCCTCAGAAACTTCAGGAAAAACTGATGCCTTTCCAGAGAGAAGGAGTTTGTTTTGCTCTGTCTAGGAATGGACGGTTAGTTTACTCTTTAAGTTTATGTTTACTAAGTTTTTATTATGTAACATTCTGTTCTTGTTTTGTTTTTGCTCCAAAGTGAGTCTGTATTCAATGAAAGAGGCATGATGAGAGAAGTGAGCGGAACATATACACATACATATATACATATAGCTATATACATGTTGTACAGAACAAATGAGGATCAAATAACTGAAAGGTATTACAACTGTAATAAATAACCCACAAATAACCCATTTTTTTATTGAACAAACCTTTCTAGAAAACAGTTTTGTGCTTAGAGTTTAGAATCATTTACATTTGTGTGTGCAAAATACATGCAAATTAGGTATGTATTCGTATTTCCATTCATGCGCTAAGATGAATTACAAAGTCATCCATTTAAATATTTAAATACATTATTTTTTTGTATCCATGCATTTGCATCCATTTTCTTTCCATGGATTATATATATACAAAAAAATCCTATAGCAATAAAGAAAAAAACAAAACTGTTTAAAAAAAGTGTTATTGCCAGTTTTCAATAATCTCAGTAACTCAACATTAGTGGCACTTAAAATAAATTCTGATCATATGACAGCTTTTGCTTTTAAATATTGAAATGTATATATATACTGTATATATAAAAATAAAACATTAAATATGATCATTAGCTGACCCTCATCCAACATTAAATACAATATCCATTTGCTTTTACCACACCAGAAAGCAGACGGCGTTTTAAGTTGTCATGGCAACTATATACAATGCACATTTTTGGAACATGCGCCACTAAAAGAGTAGGGAATATGCAAGTATAAGATCATTTGTATTGAACATTATTTACCGTTAGTTCACTAATTTGTTTGTGTTTTTACAATCATTTTTTTCAGGACTGGATTTGCTAAGTAGTTTAGCTACACTGTAAAAAATGTAATAACAAAAAAAAAAAAAAAAATCAATACAGCTATTATATTTAAGTGTTGCTTTAACTTATTTTAATAAGTTAATCAGGTTTCAGCTACATTTTTTAGGTTATACAAATTTTTACTTGATATTTTTTGTCAGTTTGATTGTAAGTTGAGATGACTAAAAAATTTGATTTGTTTCAACTAAAAAATTGAAGACAGCAAGAATTTTTTTTACAGTGTATAGACTACACTATAGTATAGACTTGTCCCTGTGTGTGAGATAAAGTTTATAGTCTACCAAGCGCAAACGTATTTTGTTACATGAGTAAATTAAACGACGACGAACAACGGATTGGAGATGCCTTTTATATTTAGCATTATAAACGTTCCACAAGCTGTTTATTTTTTTTCAATGGCAAAACATGGCAAATTAAACCAATAAGAGCATAGGTAGGACTTCATGTATAATACTGTGTATACGAACCATATAGTTTACCTCATCATGGCTGATTTTGGAAATTATGTGGATTTTTTTTCTTTTTCAAATATTTCCCAAACGATGTTTAACATAGCAAGGAAATTTTCACAGTATGTCTGATAATATTTTTTATTATTTGTTTTATTTCGGCTAGAATAAAAGCAGTTTTACATTTTTTTAAAAACATTTTAAGGTCAATATTATTAGCCCCCTTAAGCAATATTTTTTTTCAATTGTCTACAAAACAAACCATGGTCATACAATGACTTGCCAAATTACCCTAACTTGCCTAATTAACCTAATCAAGCCTTTAAATGTCACTTTAAGCTGAATACTAGTATCTTGAAAATATCTAGTAAAATATTATTTACTGCCATCATAGCAAAGATAAAAGAAATCAGTTATTAGAAATGAGTTATTAAAACTATTATGTTTAGAAATGTGTTGAGAAAATCTTTTTGTTAAACAGAAATTGGGCAAAAAATATACAGGGGGGCTAATAATTCAGGAGGGCTAATAACTCTGACTTCAACTATATATATATATTTTTCATAATCCACAAAAAAACCTCTATAAATATATATATTTACAATATCGCATTAAAAGAGAACATGAACTGCCATATCTCTGCAAAAGAAGCTGTCGTAAATCGTAGCCTATAGGAATAGATCTTTAGTTTTTGATGTAATTCGACATATTTTCATTTGTCTTGAATATTCTGACTTCTGTATCTTGTATTACACATTCGGTTTCTTTCAGTGTAGATCTGTGTGTGTGTGTGTGTGTGTGTGTGTGTGTGTGTGTGTGTGTGTGTGATTTTAAGCAGGTGAGAATGTAATTTACTCCAGTTCTGTCAGTCAATGTCGTGGGTCAGACGGGTCAGTTAGCCGACTCTGCTGAGGGTCCTGGATCGATGGCGGGACACACGGGCCTCTGTTTGGTGCAGACAGGGTCAGTCGCTTAATTAGGCAGACATTCAGCAGGACGGATATTACATAGTCCCAAAGGAGAGACAGTGGAGGGATGGGATGGATGTAGTTACACATTTCAGATTTGTATTTTTGGAGTGGTTTATATAAAGGAGAGAACAAAAAATGGCCTGTTAGTAACAGGATTTTTGTAATTGGTTAAAACCTAAACATAAAATGTACAAATGTAACCCTTGTGTGCTGTTGGGGATGTTTGGGGAAGACTAATTCAACAATAAACTCTGGACAAATTTACTTCCCTTTTGTTATGTTCGTGGCTGTTTTTGCTGCATTGACTTTCATTATAATGACATTAAAATGAACATTTAAAACAGTAAAAATTACACATTTTACCACTGCCCAACAGATAGAAACCACTAACAATCAAGAAATGCTTTGAACAAAAATGTCATTATAATGGAAGTCAATGGGGGATAAACAGCAACCAACATTACGAAAGGGTAGTAAATTTGAACAGTACACAAGGGTTAAATATGAGTGAACTGATGCCTTCGAAAGTAGCCAAAATAAAACAAGCTTAATGTATTAAACTAAACTTGAAATGCTTGCCTTGTTTAGTGATGGTTGTTAGGTTACCAATACTACAGTCAGCTGCTCTAACAACTAATCCGTATTCAAGATTATTTCTTTTTTTGCGAAAGATTTGTTTCACATTAGGATGGAAACTCGGCTAATTGTGCAAAAAAGAATTACAAAAACTTGACCTGAAAATTACAACGCAGACAGAAAATACCCAAATGAGACCCGATATAAAAATAAAAAACCACAATCAAGAAATAAAAATGATTAAAATCTGTTGTACAAATATGTACAAATAGAATTATAAAAAAATATATAGATATTAAAAAACTAAAAGCTTATAAAAAGGCA
>CAIGQV010007757.1:15803722-15813936 GCA_903798115.1 Danio jaintianensis
TGTATGTATGTGTGTATATATATGTATGTATGTATGTATATATATATGTATGTATGTATGTATATATATATGTATGTATGTGTATATATATATATACATGTATGTGTGTATATATATATATACATGTATGTGTGTATATATATATATGTATGTGTGTATATATATATATATATGTATATATATGTATGTGTATGTGTGTGTATATATATATATATATGTATGTGTGTGTATATATATATATACATGTATGTGTGTATATATATATATACATGTATGTGTGTATATATATATATGTATGTGTGTATATATATATATATATGTGTATGTATGTATGTGTATGTATGTATGTATCTGTGTATATATATGTATATAATTTTATGTATAAATAAAATATAAAATATGTATGTAATTTTTATCACTACTTTTTCATTGTCACATGATCCTTCAGAATCATTCTAATATGCGTTTCTTATTAAAACTGTTGCAAAAACTGTTGTGATGCTTAATGTTTTTCCTTAAATTTTTTAAAATGCAAGTTCTTTAATATGGCTCACTAATTAATAAACTTTTAATAAACTTTTACTGCTCAAAACATTTGAACAGTTGCATATGCAATTCTAAACTTCTCCATCCACTCAGATACATTTTAAATAAAAAAATCTATAAGATTTAAAAGCAATAATATTCCCGATTCATCTAAAACAGAGCGTCTCTGTTCTTTGTCGGATCCAACAATATTAATAACAGAAGCAAATTAGAAGTTACAACATCAAGCCATGCAGCATCTAAAAACCGAGCATCAGTAACCTCTGAAGCGATCAGTTTTATCCCAACGCTTCCGTCCTTTTGTTTAGTTTAGTTTTTTTTATTCTTGAATCTAATTTAGCGATTAATTTCCCCTTGTGTAGCGCTTTGATCCCGCTAATCAGTTAGTATGCGGATTACGGCCCCAGATAATTGCTCTCTAATTAAATATGTAATCTCCAGTCCAGCCAATAACCCGAGCAATCCTCGACTGTAATTACTTTAACCGTATGGAGATTCTCCACCTACCGTCTAATGAACTGGGACAGCCATCCCTAGTTTCGGTTCATGGTTTGTTTTTTTGGCCACAGGTAATGAAAGTGGTTTGTTACCGTTTACTTTTCATATTAGGCTTGACGGACTTAAGGGGGAAATCTCATTAACTTGGACGCTTTTAGATAATGAATGGAAATTTGGAAATGAGTTTATTTAGCGGAGTTTGAATTCAGATCGCAGCTTGTTGTCTTTCTTCACACACGTTATTGGAATTTCGTTGTTTTACAGGGAAAATTAGAAGTTAGGTTTAGGGTCAGGGTTGTAAACATGGCCTTCGACAAATATTGTTAATACTCTAAAATCATAGTTAATTGATTTGGGATGTCATTCAAATAGAATTTAAGAACTGATTAAATAGAATAGACTTGTAATATTATCCTTTTTTTTGTCGAAACAACAACAACAACATTTATGGCTGCGTTTACACTGTCACAAAAATAATCTGATTTATATTCAGATCTGACACGGATTCAAATTTGTGTAAACACAAAAATCCACGCAAGATACGATATTTAACTTGTTAAAGTCTGTGTGAAACGGAAGTTGCTGAGACCTTTATTTCAGTATGTTGATGTACTTCTAACTGAAATGGAATATTGAGTAGGGGGCGGGGCTTTCTTTTTGCGCATCATTCCCTCATGGCAAACTAACAGTAAGAGAGGCGTGGCTAAGGATTTTAATATACAGTTGCTATGAAAGTTTTCATATTGGGGTCTCTTTGAAGTGTGTAAAATCAAAATCTATAATGTTTATTTTGCTAGCACACATTGCTAGGTGAACAATTAATCTGTGCAAGTTAATCCACAGAAATTAAAAAAATAATAATAATTTAATCAAAATCTGACCATTTGTTTGCACTCTAGAATGGCATTCCTTCTTTGATGGCAGTTTGTCAGATTGGGTGAATTCTGCTTAGCCACGCCCCTTCAACCATTAGTTTGCTGCAAGTGAAAGATGAGAGGAGGATCACAAAAATAAAACCCCACCCCCTACTCAATATTCTGTTCAATTGTAAATATGTCATTCTGAAATAAAAGTCTGCAGCAACGACTGGTTCATGCAGAATTTAAGGGAAAAAAAAAAAAATCGCAGACATTCACTTTTAGATCGGGGATGATACTAAAAAGAATAAATAAGTGAGAATATTTTTCATGGATTATTTAACGGATTTCATGGATTATTTAACGTTGATTTTTAACATCGGCAATTGTATTATTTATTTTTGATGAAATATTTAGATAAATTCAATTTTAATAAAAAAATTGCTATAAAAATAATTTGATTAAATATTAATTCATTTTTTACTCATTTAAAACTTTGACGTCAGGTCATATCTAATTATCCCCCTCCACATCAACTTCTGAAAGCGGCAAAATCATCCAGCAGTTCGAAAGTGATTTAAGTTTGTAAACAATGTGTGTAAACAAGCAGAAATATGCAGTTTCATTTATCGTTGACGTTCGCAGTATTGGTTGTTTGTAGTCAGACTTTAAAACCAAACTTTGATCGTCTTTAATGCTCTACAATCACACAACTACTTGTTTTGACGTACGTGTTAGTGTACGACCCCGACCACATGAAAAAAACGCACACACACCTAGGCAGGAAGTGTTTTGTGCTGTCTGTGTTTGTTGATGTGTTCACACAGTCTGTTTGGCTTAATCGTGTGAATCTTTACCTTGCGGTCGGAGTAGATGTGCCTCTCATGTAATAGAATACAACCACTCTGTGTTTTCTAAAGCATCGATTTCCGTTTTTTCTCTCTCTCCCTTTATATCCCACCTCTCTCTCTCTCTCTCTCTGCAATTCAATAATCCCCCTGAAGCAGAATTGCGTTTTTTGTGTGTGTGTGTGTGTGTGTGTGTGTGTGTGTTACAGCACACACTGAGGCGTGATACTTGCTCAGATGATGCAGTGTTTTAAGCCGCGCTTGTGCTGCTTATAGCCAGATTTCATCAGCGGCTTGTTACCAGTCGAGAAGATAGATATCCGCGGCTGCTTTCATATCTTGAAAGGCACGAAAGGTGAACGGCAGCCATTACTTGATAAAACCCTCACTTACGTCTTGAAGGGTGAGATCTGAGGGTGTAGTAGATTTGTGAAAAAGAATTACCACACTTTCCTCTGGAATCTGATAGTCGGTTGTTGTTACTACTGTAAAAATCAAAGTCGGTTCATTTTGGGGTCTCGTTCAAACAGATTTTTGCTTATTTGGCAGTGTTTTTGTAAGCAATTAGGTTCATATTTTCATTTGGGGGAAAAAAAAAGAGCCGTTTGGATTTCAATGAGAAACTAGTAAACCAGGGATGCACCAATATGGAATTTTTGACCAATAACCGATATATTTTTAGATTTTGAGGCCTATAGCTGATATATTAGCCAATGAATATACAGTCAGTCTTGAAATTATTCATACCCCTGGGTTTTTTTAAGTCACTTTATACTTAAGTTTCTCATCAAGTCTTCTGACCAATCAAAAGCTCTCTAGTATCTGACATGCCCCGCCTCCTTCAAGATGCTTCTCATTTGCTTTTCATTTGATGTGCTTGAGCTCAACCACTCTCACTGGCAAAGCTGTGATAAAAACAAAATGCGATTGGCTGTTTTTTTTAAAAAGGGGAGGAGCTACTCTGTCCCGCCCTGTGTTAATGTTTCAGTTGAGATTTTGTCAAATTTCAAATAAAAATGTACATTTCAAAGCACTTCATGGGACCTTTAATCGACTATTATTTTCTATGGCCAACTTTCATTTATAGAAATAAAATAAAATACCAGTAAAATAATTAAAGTAGAGGGCAGTGAAATGGTTCAACCAGCAGAAATAATACATCATTTATTGGCTTAAAGAAATTAGCCGAATTTAGTTATATCAGACCGATTACGATATCATTAAAAATAGCATTCATCAGCCAATATCAATATGGCCACCAATATATTGTGCATCCCTACTTAAAGCACCCTAGCAACTGTACACAGCAGCATTTGAACTTTTTGTTAACTTACTTGATAAGAATTTTTTTTTAAGTGTGGGCAGCATGGTGGCTCAGTGGTTAGCACTGTCGCATCACAGCAAGAAGATCACTGGTTCAAGTCCCGGCTGGGCCAGTTGCATTTCTGTGTGGAGTTTGCATGCTCTCCCCATGTTGGCGTGGGTTTCCTCCAGATGCTCCGGTTTCCCCCACAGTACAAAGACATGTAGTATAGGTGAATTGAATAAACTAAATTGGCAGTAGTGTATGAGTGTGTGATTGAGTGTGTATGGATGTTTCCAAGTACTGGGTTGCAGCTGGAAGGGCATCGGCTGTGTAAAACATATGCTGGATAAGTTGGCAGTTCATTCCGCTGTGGCACCCCAGATAAATCAGGGACTAAGCCGAAGGAATTAATAAAAAATTGTGGTAGCATATACAGGATCACAGTTTTACTTGCATGTAAGATGTTGTTATATATACAGTTGTACACCCTAAAAAACCATGTAACGTTAACAATGTGCATATTTTTGAAAATGTAATTTTTATAGTGGTGGCTAATGCTACATTTTACCGCAGGTTTACTTATAATGATATGCATAAAGACTTTTAGACTTTTAAACCACACAAATCACCCAAGTGGTATGTTTTGCTACTAACTGTTTTTTTTTTTCCAAGAAAGAAAACTACTTTTCTTTTATAAGGGTGGCTAATGCTAAGGTTTTATCAGTTTCACTTTTAATGGTATTCATAAAAGCGTGTGAAGCTTTTTAATGAGGCTTTTTAACCTTATATTTATACATTTTTAAAAATCAAAACAAACCTTTACTAGCGACCAACCAAAACACCCTAGTAGTGACCTTTCAAAACAGCAAAGTAACATGATAGCATTGTTGCTAGAAAAGAAAAGTTCATTTGAAATGAAGTTAAATTTAGTTGTTTAGTGTTTGTGTGCTGTTGTTTAAAGTTTTACCAGAGTTTTGTTTTTAATGGTACACTGTAAAAACACCAATTAATAAAAAGTTGCATCCGCTAATGAAATGTTGAAATGTAACTAATGTTTTATTCTTGGGCTTAGCTAGGAACACATTTTAAGTCTGCAAAAATATATATTTTAGTAATGTTAAATGAAGGGTTATTTTAACAGTCAACATTTAGAATAACTAATTTTCACTGGACTAATGAACACAAACCCAACCAGTTTTATAATATTTTAAAAGTTAAACTACATTCATTCGTTCATTTTCCTTCGGCTTATTCCTTTATTCATCAGGGATCACCACAGTGGAATGAACCGCCAACTTATCCAGCATATGTTTTACACAGCGGATGCCCTTCCAGGTGCAACCCAGTACTGGGAAACATCCATACACACTCATTCACACACATACACTACGGCCAATTTAGTTTATTCAATTTACCTATACTGCATGTCTTTGGACTGTGGGGGAAACCGGAGCACCCGGAGGAAACCCACGCCAACAAGGGGAGAACATGCAAACTCCACACAGAAATGCCAACTGGCCCAGCTGGGACTCGAACCAGCAACCTTATTGCTGTGAGGCAACAGTGCTAACCATTGAGCCACCACTCACTAAAAACTACGATTCAAGTAATATTTTGAATCAAGAAACTAAAAGGACATTGAAAACCTGTGGAACTTGTTACTAAATAATAACTAGTTGAAGCTGCTTGATATTATTTTACAGTGTATTCATAAAAGCTAAGAAAAATATACTTTTAATAGGTTCAAAACAAGCACCTAGCAGCCACATAAACCACTGGTGGAAATGCCAGATGTCAGTTTAAAAAACACTTAATTTGCAAAAACGTTTTAACACTTACTTGAGGAGGTTTTGAATGAAAAGGATTAATTCTAATAATAGGGGATGAAAATGCATTTGCTGAATAAAGTCTAGCAGCCACAAACTGTAGCATAATGCTGATATTGTCATTTTAGTGATGTTACAAAAGAAAATGTTCAGTTCATGTTTTCCGTTTACACTGTTGGCTAAATGCTACGCTTTACCACAGTTTTACTAGTAGTATAGTCAAAAAATCATGTCATGCTTTTTTAACTTTTATATTATTCATATATTGTATTTTTAAAAGAAGTACATAGAATTCTCTCACACAATACCCTAGCAACCATCTAAAACACCCTAGCAACCACACAGCAGCATTTTAGCCTGCAGCTAGCTCTCTGCAACTCTACCACGGTCGCCCACTAAAGCTAAGCAGGGCTGCGCCCAGTCATTACCTGGATGGGAGACAACATGGGGCACTCAACCTGCAGTCTGTGTGGGTCCTAATGCCCCAGTATATTGATGGGGGCTCTAAATTTCGAATAAGACATTAAACCGAGGTCCTGACTCTCTGTGGTTGTTAAAAATCCCAAATTTGCCCACTGGCCTCTGTCCATCATGGCCTCCTAACCATCCCCATATCATAATTGGCTTCATCACTCTGTCTCCTCTCCATCAACCAGCTGGTGTGTGGTGTGGGGTCTGGCGCAATATGGCTGCCGTCGCTTCATCTAGGTGGATGCTGCACACTGGTGGTGGATGAGGAGATTTCCCCTGCAAAAATGTGTAAAGCGCTTTGTGTGCCCAGAAAAGCGCTTTATAAATGTAAGGAATTATTATTATTGATGTCATTTTAACAGTAGTTGCGTTTCCATTGCGTTTTTACAAATGTTTCAAGAGAACAACTTCTGCTAACACCATCTAGCATGATGTTAATTTGGCTCTCAGCACTCCAGAACAGCTAGCAAACCACCATGCTAACTCGCAACACATTAACCTCATGCCACATTAAAGATGCTATTAAATCCATAATGCACCAGCGTATGGACTGTGACTAATGCTAATTCAATGCTAGAATTCACCCACACAATACCCTAGCAACCATCCAAAACACCCCAGTAACCACACAGCAGCATTTTAACAGTAGTTGCGTTTCCATCATCCCTCTGTTAAGGATCATTCTGAAGTATCGAATGAAAAATGAGTGATTGAAACTGCAAATCTTTAATAAAAATTGTTTGATTTGCAAAAAAGTTTGCTTGTGGAGGTTTTGGACGTGTGCCCAAAATGGATTCATGCAAATATTGTGAGATGGAAACACATTTACAGAATAAACGTTGATATATGTTGACATGACTCGCCTTGCTAATGCTAATGACCTTGCCTTTTTTACTGTTGGTTGCTAGGTTACCAATACTACAGTCAGCGGCTCTAACAACTTAATGGAAACGCACCTAATTCGCATTTGAGTTTGTTTTTTTTGCAAATTAAAAAATATATATATATATCACTTTACGTTAAGTTGGAAACCCGGCTATTGTTAAATGCAAGCAAAAGATAAATAAAACAATTCATCATGTTTTAGTTTTTTTTAAAACAAGGCCCTAGCAACTATTGCCCCTTAATTTCACAGGTTTTGCCACTAGCTTAGCTTACCAGTTACACATAGCAACAAGTTTTATGACTAGCTTTTGCAAAGAAAAAGTTAATTGTAGTACATTGCGGGCTGATACTATGTTTTACAACAGTTTTATCGCTTTAAGCGTGCATTACATAGAAATAGAAGTAAAGAAGACTAGCTATACAGCTACAGTCTGTACTAATGTTTCCACAGAACAACTTAACCAGCTAGCATGATGTAAATTTTGCTCTCAGTACACCAGAACAGCTAGCAAACCACCATGCTAACTCGCAACACCCTCATGCCACATTAAAGATGCTAATAAAGCCATAATGCACCAGCGTATGGACTGTGACCAATGCTAATTCATCATACGAGATGATATAATGCTACGAGAGGGCGGATTAGCATACGCCGTGCTGACACAATTACTGCGGTTTAATGAGCCCTGAACTATGAACCACCAATCAAACGGCTAGCGAGCGGCCACCATGTGACACACAGGAGCTAAACTATATCTGTCTCCGTATCGAGCAGCGCGGCCGAGAACCGATCGATAGCCATTGATCCGAGATGGAAAGCTGTGAAGAAAGGATACTGTACAGCCACTTATAATTGCATCAGAGCTGCAAATGAAGGCACGGAGGAAAGATAAAGAGATTATTCAATATTACGCCTGTAACGAAAGCGAAGTAAAGCAAATTAGTGCAAATTAAGTCATCTTGGATTGGTCTGTCGGTGGCCTTCATGTTCATGCAACAAAAAAAACATGTTTGTTTGGACTGTAGTTTTTAAATGTTTTTAGAGGATATTATTAGAATGTGCAGAACTACAGTACGTGTATTTTGATATTTGACTACTTTTTGGGTTTGTGTGTTGCTGTATAGTCCCCATGAAGTCAAAATAAAGTTTTTTTTGTTTGTTTTTTTTATATGTTAGTCTTAAGGATATCTATAAGCTAATGTGTTCCAAAACAGTGACAAAATTAGCATTGAGGAGCATTGAGGAGGTTGTCACTTCCTCCCTAAATGGATCAATGATTTTTTTGACATCACCTCATACTTCAGTTTCTCATCAAATCTTCTGACCAATCAAATGCTTTCTAGTATCTCATATGCCCTGCCCCCTTCAAGGCATTTCTTGTTAGCTTTTCATTTAATATGCTTGAGCTCAAAAGCTCTCACTGGCAGAGCTGTGATAAACTAAATGCTATTGGCTGTTTTTTCAAAAGGGGAGGGGCTACTGTGTTTTCATGTTTCAGTTGAAATTACGTCACACATTTAACAAAAATGCACATTTCAAAGCACTTCACGGGATCTTTAATGTTATCTACATGCTAGTTTACTCAAATTTGCTGCAGCTACTTCGATTTTATTAGATATTCGCTTATTATTTTATAAACTATTTTCTGTTCAGAATTAATACGTTTTCTGTAAAAGTTTTTTTGATATTTTGTTTATACAGTGGTCCCTCACTATAACGCGGTTCACCTTTCGCGGCCTCGCAGTTTCGCGTATTTCTTATTTCATTCATTCGTTCATTTTCTTTTCAACTTAGTCCCTTTAATAATCTGGGGTCGCCACAGCGGAATGATCCACCAACTTATCCAGCACATGTTTTACGCAGCGGATGCCATTCCAGCTGCAACCCATCACTGGGAAACACACTCATTCACACACATACACTACTGACAATTTAGCTTACCCAATTCACCTATAGCACAGTCTTTAGTCTTTGGACTTGTGGGGGAAACCGGAGCACCCGAAGGGCAAACTCCACACAGAAATGCCAACTGACCCAGCCGAGGCTCGAACCAGCAACCTTCTTGCTGTGAGGCGACAGCGCTACCCACTGTGCCACCGTGCTGCCCCTTCTTGTAATTTGACATGCTTTTTTTTGTTGTTTTTTTTACAGCACATTGTGTTCTGCGTCTTGATTGGCTGTAGACCATTGTCAATCAATCTCCTTTGTGCCTTGTCTCCTGTATAGTACATAATACGTTTAGCTTGCCAAATTTACATATTCGCTAGCAGTGTGACTCTGAAGTACTGTAGTGTATGTTTGCAAGTTTTCTTGCCAACAAACCCCACAATGTCTACGAAATGTTCTGCACAATCAAAGGCACCAAAAAGGCAGAGAAAGATGATAACGATTGCACAAAAAGTTGGACTTCTGGACATGCTAAAGGTAGAAGTTACGCAGCTGTAGGACGCCATTATGGAGCCGCATCCCAGTACACTGACCCAGCTGGGACTCAACCCAGCGACCTTCTTGCTGTGAGGTGACAGTGCTAACCACTGAGCCACCGTGTCGCCCTTTCTCAATAATATCTTATATAATATTATAAACATTTTCTTTATGATATTTAATAAAGAATTATCCATGTATTTTCAGTATTATAGTTAGTGAACTCCACAAGCTGGAATGGTAGCATTTGAAAACTGTACTAGAGTAATGTTGGCGGTGTTGTTGACTGGAGAATCAGACAAAGACACTTCAGGATACAGCGGTGCGTCACTGGAGGACACCCTTATTTAAAGAACAGTGATTAATGTGTGCAGGCGCAACACACAAAGAGACACACACAGAGATACACACATTTAGACACACAGACTCACTCAGAGATGCATAGAAACAATCAGGCACCCACAAACACACTGACAAATATACACACAGACACACAAATAAACAAATACACACATTCAGACAAACATACAGACACGCACACACAGATACACA
>CAIGQV010007757.1:15817929-15834726 GCA_903798115.1 Danio jaintianensis
TATATATATATATATATATATATAATCTCAATGTGTATTGAAAAATACTTATATTTTTACAATAACATACACTATAAATATTTATACATTTATTAGTTTACTTGTATATTATATATCTATTTTTTAAACTGCCAATATTTTTGATGCACTTCAAATGTTGACTGCTGTATATAAATAACATTTTTATATTGTTCTTTTAAGTCATGTATTTAATATTTAATCAGAATTGTGTGTTTACGTAAGTTTATATAATTTAAGCAAATATCTCTTTCATTTTACTATTATCAAGTATTTATTTAAACCATTAATATCATGATAATCACTCTGTATTATAATTACAATAAATAAAAATACATTTCAAATCTGTCGTTCATCTATAATTTGAATAATGTAATTCAAATATATTTTATTTACGATTGACATTTTTTCACATATTTAATAAACATTAATAGGGAAATAATCTTATATAATTATATAATAAATGTGTTTTTATTAACATTAAAATACAAATATTTTCTAGGATACTGTCAAAATGATTTAATATTAGACATATCAGTAAGAAAAGCATCCTGTTGTTAATTTAAAGCGAGAGTATATAAAATGATCACATTTTGTTTACATTTTGGGCTCTTATCAATGGGGGATCTTTACTAAATGCATCTTCCTTCTGCTTTGATTTAAGAGCCGCATTGGCCACATCCTCCTCGACGACACGCTGAGCTCGGGATGCTGGGTAAATTTCATTTAGGGGGAACAGCTTGATTGATTCAAGGCCTATATTAGTTGTTTATTGGGGTCTTGAATGAATGGGCGTTTTTAAATAAACCCCTCCGCGCGGCTTCACCATAGAGTTTTTCCATGCCGTCTGCTGTGAAATTGCCCGTCGACTTCAGGTGAGCTGGAAATGATATTGAGCAATGTGCACTGGGTAGGAAGGCCAGCTCTCACAATATTGCCTGGATCAATACGCGCCTCTCCGGACGTCGCTTTGGGGGAGAAATTAAAAACTGGATGCAGAGGCTTGTTGTTTACAGCATGACAATGGTGTTTTTGCTTTGTGTTTTGCAGGTGCATGATTGCAGACGAGGTAAGAAGTTGCTCCATTTTAATATGATTGTCTTTTGTTTATAACCTAATATAATTTAAAAAAAAAACTTTATAATTTTGGGTCAAATATGGACAAACCAACAATACATTAGAACATTTTGAGTAAATTGCGTAATTTTTTTTGGATTTATTTAAAAAAATATATTTTATTTTTTTAACTAAATTTCTAACCCAATAATTGACCAATCCATAAGCCCTCCAAAATGTCTTCTGTAGCTTTAAATTGCACAAACTTTTTATATTTCAATGGATTCTGACTGGCTGTCAGTGTTTAATTGTTTATTAGCTGCGAGTAAATCATTCTGAAAGTAATCCCAACGATATCGTTTTTCTAGATATTTATCATTATAGTTGTAGTCTGAACTCTGCTGTTCTTTTACGTTCAGAATGATTTTTTGAACTTTATCGTTATTTTTATGGTTGTCGTGTTTGGTGTGAACAGGGCTTTACAGTCAGTATGTTTAGATGGACAACAATATTATCAATAGCACAAGTTTAAAGTTTAATTTTATTTATAATGCACTAGGGCTGTGCAATATATCGGAATTATCGAAATATCGTAAATGTGCATGTATCTCAATGTTTTGCAATAAATGAGTGATTTGATATAAAATTATCTTTGTTTGCCTGCCATTAGCACACCCTCTGAAAGACTTTTCAGAACATCAGATGGCGTAGTTACATGTCAACGCACATCTCTGAAAGCTGACAGAATAGATGATGTTAATGAGCAATGAGAAAATATAATTTGGCCCTTGCTGCAGCCATGGTATTGCAGCAAAATTCCTTGATTTTTTTATTTTATTTAATTTTTTTACCCCAGAATGAAATTATAATTCCTAGCCAAATCAGTGTAGAAAATATAAACTTTTCAATTTACATCTTAGTCTTATAAAACGTAACTATAGAAGAGAAAATCTTTGGTCTTTTATGCTAAGCTAAAAGAAAATAGAAACTTTTCAATTTTCATCTTGATACACGATTTAACTACAGAAGAGAAACTCTTTGGTCATTTTTGAGCCAGATGCTAATGGTCTAATCCAATTCAATGACTTATGCTAAGCTAAAATAAAATAGCAACTTTTCAACTTTCATCTTCATCTTAGTACATGATTTAACTACAGAAGAGAAACTCTGTTCATTTTAGAGCCAGATGCTAATGGTCTAATCTGATTCAATGGTTTATGCTAAGCTAAGCTAAAAGAAAATAGCAACTTTTCAATTTTCATCTTTATCTTAGTACACAATGCAAGTACAGAAGAGAAACTCTTTGGTAATTTTTGAGCCAGATGCTCATGATCTAATCCGATTCAATGATTTATGCTAAACTAAGATAAAAGTGCTCCTGCCAGACCCGGAGATCTGATGAACGGATTTGGAAAATGCTGAAACTCATCTGTTTAACTCAAAATAAGCCTGTTTACAAACAAATTCTGTGTTTCTTTAAGACGTGCATTATAGAAGTGAGGTATAGACATGATGTACACATCTTAATCTAAACTGCCGTTGGCAAATTTGTGTTCAGGAGCGAGGCTTAATTATTTTTCAATTGGATTTGTCCATGCTGGATCCAAAATTGAGTTCAAATCATCTAGAATGTTTTAGAGTGTAGAGATTTCGGATACTGTTGTGTGTTTCTTTATCAGATGGGATTAGGAAAGACGATACAGGCCATTTCTGTGGCATATGTCTTCAGACAGGAATGGCCTCTGCTGATTGTTGTGCCGTCTTCACTAAAATACCCTTGGATCGAGGAGTTGGAGAAGTGGATTCCTGAACTCGACCCCAGAGACATCAACTTGGTGGAGAGCAAGACCGATACAATGTACGACAGCTTTAGGTTTAGCAGAGCACCACACCTGGGTTCAATTTATCCACTGAGAAATTCAACTATGGACCCTTTTCACAAGACTGTTATGACGCATTTAACTGTCATCATAATCCTTAAATCCTTGAAATTATTTCATATTTTGGTTTTTAAAATAACGTTTGTACATTTATATGTATTTATGTATGTATTATATCATATTTGCGTCAAATTACAAAAATGAATTACTGCTTATGCAAGATGTTTTTAATGCAGAATCTATGGGGCTGAGAGTAAATTTGACATTATTCTCTCATCTGGCTGCTGGCATCAGTCTCACACAATTTATTTTCTTTTTCTGAAAGTCTTGATAACACTATCATGGCATTTTTCTTTTATTATTTCAGCAAATGGGATTGTAAAAAATATTTGTTGTACTCTCCCATTCACTGCGCTCTAAGTTTACCCAACTATGACGAGTTCTGCTACTGAGAAACCCAGAAATGTGAAAAGGGTCTATTGGTTTGGAAGTTGTTAAGGAACATGATATTCACATTTTAATAACGTGATGTAGAACTTTATTTTGAATATGTAAAACATGAAGTAGTTTGCAATAATTACATTTCAAATTTGTGTTGAAATACTTCAAAAGTAGAATTATTTTATAATTATGTTAAAGTACAATAGTTAAATTAAGTTAAAGTAAATTGAGTAAATCAAATTAAGTTAAAGTACAATATTAAAATGTAAAAAATAATAACAATATACACAAAGATATTTAAATAATAATTTATGGTAAATTTTATTAAAATAGTTGTTATAAAAACAAGAATTTTTTTTTTATAAAAGTAATAAAATGCCTAGCATGCATAAATGCATAGGGTATATATTTGGTATACAATATACATCTTAGTAATTGAAAAGAAAATAATAATAATACAATAAATGATTATATATTAATTTTATGTATTTATATATACTGTGTATGCGTTTTATGCTTTTTATTACTTTAAAATGTAATAAAGTATTTTAATAGTTTTTATAACTTTTATATATTTTATAATAAATTATTATATTTTAAATATCTTCGTGTATTTTAACTTTGTAAAAATCTTTTTGTAATACATTTTATTATTTAAAAAAAATATTTTATAATAAATTATTTCATATGCATTTAATATAGATTAGATATTTATTATTTAAACTTTGAAAAATACCTTAACAAAATATTTAATATGTCAAGTGTAGGGTGGCGCAGTGGGTAGCGCTGTCGCCTCACAGCAAAAAGGTCGCTGGTTCGAGCCTTGGCTGGGTCAGTTGGCATTTCTGTGTGGAGTTTGCATGTTCTCCCCATGTTTGCATGGGTTTTCTCCGGGTGCTCCGGTTTCCCCCACAGTCCAAAGACATGCGGTACAGGTGAATTGGGTAAGCTAAATTGTCCATAGTGTATGTGTGTGAATGAGAGTGTATGGATGTTTCCCAGTGATGGGTTGCAGCTGAAAGGGCATCCGCTGCGTAAAACATATGCTGGATAAGTTGGTGGTTCATTCCGCTGTGGTGACCCCTGATTGTGTATTGTTGCAATCAAAAATATTAATTATATTTTAATATTATGCATGGATTCTTTTATTCATATTCTTAAAATATTTAGTATTAGTTTTAGACATCACTCATGCATGAATTATTATAAAGCATATCTCGCTAGCGTTGGATACTGTATTTCAGGCATTGTATTAAATCTTAAAAACACCTGACATTTAGTGTAAACATTAAACAACTGTAAATGATGTGTGAATTTCAGCTGCATTTTTGACACACCGAATGGGCATCTTGGGAATCGATTGTTTAGTTTTAGCAGTTGAGTCTTTGACAACAAAAAGAGGAACATCACTTCGTAATTTATTCGCATCCAGTGGACCATACAAGCGCACGTCTGCACTGGTGGCCGAGAACGTTTTTTTTTTTCCCTCCAAATGAAAGATTGATTCTTTCAGACTGTGTCTGAGTTTAATCATAGTGGCAAAATTGATTCATGAAATTTATGACTGAGTATGACTTTGCAGAAGCCTCCGGAAAACTTAGGAAGAAATCTCTTGATTTATAATTTTTTTTTATCCTCCCCCCTTTGTGTCACGCTTTATTAGTAACTTTAGAAAAGTTATAAAAACCAGATTTTCAGCCTCTAGAAATATAAAGCGAAAGTAAAATTACGCCACGATACAAATTACAGCACAGACGTACAAAATCTAATCACCTCCCAGGAGAGATATTAAACAAACCCTAAATTATCTCACACTTTTACAGCTGGAAGAAGACGGCTTCAGCTCTGTGTTAGGATACAGTGAGCGCTGCCCTTCCACAGAGGATGCTGGGATTGATTGTACAGCCCATGCAGTCAGAGGGGTCATGTTGTCTTTTTTGCCTGTTATTGATGCTTCTAAAAAGAGGCTCACAAATTGCTCTGTTTACCCTGAGAATTCGGGCCCGGGGTTGAGTCGACCTGTAAAGTCGTCGCCATGGCAACCTCTCCCTGTGAGCTTGATGAAGGCCTGTCAGAGCCGTGAATGATATTTTAACTCTAATGGCTCGTAGTGCACAAACATCGTCTCCTCTCATCTTTACACACTCTGTAACTGGAAACTACGAGGCTCAAAATGTTTTTTACGACCTCGCGGCTCCGGTGAAAAAACACTAATATTGTAAACGATTATAAATGGATGTGAGGGTACACTGCTTGTGTTGAGACGGATTTGTATGTTTGCGAGTCGTGACCGAAAGCCTGCAGCAGCCCATCGCTATTTTCGGTGCTTTTTTTTATACTGAAAGTGGAAGGAAGGTTTGAAGTTGTAGCTGTTGTGGTTGTACATATTGAGTAGAAAAAATGTAGTCCATTACGGCGAATACAACACATGTAATGTAAGGATGATTTGGGAAATGCGTCACAAGATTTGGGCAAAAAAGCAGAGCGAAATGTATGGGCAGATCGTTAAAAAATAATTTTTTATAAAAAAAGAAAAACATTTTGAAAAATGAATGTGTGCTTAATAATAAGAATTATAATAAATACATTTCTTAGAAAAATGTTGACATCTACTCTTACAAACAGAGTGAATTTGTTTAAATCATTCGCAACACAATACTTGCAAGCAGAACAAATTTACGCAAGATGTTTGTTAAATGTTAGCTTTCAGAAGTAGCTACATTTTTTGCAAACATCAGTATGGAAATGTGCAAGATATCTTGCATTAAAGTTTAGCTTGGCTATTTTAGTTGTTCAAACTCACGTAATATAAGAATGATTTGCATGTGTCAAGATTTGCACCAAAAAAAGGCAAAATTGTGTAAAAAAATGAAATTTATTGGCATACTTATAAAAATAATACTTTGCGTAAAATTTTTTTGTCCTTTTTGAAAAAGCATACTTAAGAGCTCTAGGAATCTAATAAATATTTGTTCAAAATGTCTGTAATAAAAAGAAAACCGTACTGTAAGAGCAGAGCGAAATTGTGTGCAAAACGTTTTTTAAGAACAAAAGAAATCTTGTTTAAAAATAATTTGCTGTTGGTGTCAAAGCCTATACACGCAGAACAAACATTATTCCTTTTTCAAGTGTTAGTTATAAGAAATGGCTACATTTTCACAAACATCTACATGAAGATTTGCCAGATTTAGCCGGCAGCTAGCGCTCTGCAACTCTCACATGGCCAGCAGGGTGCACTCAACCTGCAGTCTGTGTGAGTCCTAACACCCCAGTATAGTGAAGAGGACTCTATACTGTCAGTGAGCGCCATTTTCCCCGTTTATTTATGCTTTTGAATTGCATTATGACACCTTGATCTTTCTTCCAACAACTTTTAACCTTGAAAAGTTCCAAAAAAGTGACTTTTAATAACATTTTTTAATAGTTTAAAGTGATGTATTGATTTTGTTGATGTTGTATGTCATGCTACAAATAATAAACTGTAATAAACTGCCAGTACATTGTTATTTTACAGATTTATTTCTCTCTATTATTTCCTGTACATTATTTCAAACTACTAAAATGTCAATAAAAGTCACTTTGTAAAACCGTAGAGTTGAATTTTCGACATCAAAAGTCAGAGCAGAGATCAAGGTCCCATAAATGCAATTCACTATCGTAAATTAACGAAAAACACTTGTGAATCAAAAAATACAGACAATTCAGAACAATTTTCACGCAAGATGTTCATAAAATGTTAGTTATTAGAAGTAGCTAACCTAACATCTAATTACAAGCATGCCAGGTTTGCTAAATGTTTGTGAATGCATTCTAATGACTGGAATGAAATTCTTCGCAAAACCGTTCTTCAGAACAGAACAAACCTTTGTGCGAATCTTAAAAAACAAAAACCATGTTCTCTTTTAGATGAATTTTGTTAACACTACATGTTAAAATTGGGTTGTGCTTTGACTTAAGTTGTTTTGTTTGTTTTTTGTAGGAGTATCAGCACCAGCAAAGTGACGATACTAGGATACGGGCTGCTCACGACGGACGCGCGCCCCCTACTGGAGGCCTTGAACAAGCAATGCTTCGCCGTGGTTTTGGTAGACGAATCCCACTACCTGAAATCTCGCAACGCAGCCCGTAGTAAAATCCTAGTGCCAATCATCCAGAGCGCCAAGCGTGCCATCCTTCTAACTGGCACCCCGGCGCTGGGCAGACCAGAGGAGGTGCATCTTCTCCAAATCTGTTTGTCATTTGCTTTTGATTTATTAAGCCATTTGTTAATACGCATACTCGGATTTTGTTTGAGCTAAACCAGGAGGAGCTCTTGCCATTAGCTGACATATTTCCCATCCTCCGCTCATCGCTCATATCAACTCAAAATTGCAAATGCGATAATATCATAAACTAAAAGTTTAGATGAGTTTCCCCTCCAAATGTAAGTTATTGAAATCATTTATTTGACTGACAAATATTACATAAAGTACTCGTGCAACACACACTCAAATTACTTGCTGCTTGTTTAAACTACTTATTTAAAATGAGTTGAAACAACACAATTCCAAGTTTTTTTTTGGGACAACTTAATTATTTTATGTTTAATTCATTTGTAAAAAGAATATTAAGTTAACTTAATCGATTTGTGTTGGGTCAGTATGAAGGATTTGATTAGCTTATGCCAAGACTAAACTTTTTTTTGTCACACAGTTACTATCTCTCTACGATCTAATGACCCACTTGCGGCAAAATTGAATGAATCAATCAAAGGAGAGATCGTTTTCAGCGTTTATCCTTTTATATGACTCAAAGCTGGTAAATTGACACGGGTGTTGGAAATATTATCCCATTTCGTGCGGTTTTGTCCGGTTTGTTCTGTTTGCCTCTATATTACGGCAGGCGTGGGCGTTTATTTAACCCACTGACCTCTGCTGAGGTGGAATATCAATGCCAAGGGGTGACGGGAGTAAAAATGAGGGGATTTTTAAGTGATTTTTTGAGCCACGGCTCTGAATAAGAAGGGAAGAGAGAGAAAGCGCTCTCTTTCAGAGGTCTCAAAAGCACAGCGCTCATCTCTGCTGTTATTACTCTGTCCAGGGCTTTGCTGTAATATTTGCGGCTCACACAAACACCCCCCCCCCCTCTCTCTCTCTCTCTCTCTCTCTTTTTCTTTTTCGCCTGTTCCTTTTCTCTTTTACATTGTGCTATTTTGCTTCCATGTCACAATGTGAACCGGTTTTGGAAGCGCAAGAATCAGAATGGACACTATATTTAAACAGAAGCAATTACAAACGACGGTGGCGTTATAATGCGTCACTTAATTATATGCTTAGAATCATCGAAATGCAGAACATGTGTTTTCTATTTCCAGTCAAATCAAAGGAAATGACTTCATGTAGATTAGGATCGCAGTAATGTCGCAATTGTAAGTGTGGGTTATTAATTTGCTACATTTCTACTCTATTTTCTCTGTAAAATGGCTTGAATTTGCTCACTTTACATTTTAAATGTACATTTCATGCTATAAACAAACCATTAGCTATGACTTTTAGCTCAATAAACCACTAGTTAGTTACTTATTAATAGTTAGTAAGGTAGTAGTTGGGTTCGGGTGTTGGGTAAGATTAGGGATGGAGAATCAGATCATACTTTATAAGTGCTAAAAACAGTATAATTAATATCTTAATTATAGGCAGGTAATAAGGCAGCAGTTAATAGTGAATTGTTACATAAACTAAAACGTTACTGTGAATTTTTGCATAAATTGCTCACATTTTCTGAATATTATAATTAAGTTTTTTTTGTTGTTTTGTCTATGTAATGCTCTTTTACTACTGTAAGTCTACTAATTGTTGTTTCCCTCATTGTCTACCATTTCTGTCTTACTGTTTTCTTCTTGACAATTGATTAAGTGTCCTCGAGCCCTGGAAAGGCACTATATACACACAACTTATTATTATTATTATTATTATTATTATTATTACTACTACTACTACTAGTACTCAACAATTTGGAAAGATATTCACTGTTTATAATGGTTTTGTTAATAATTTGCAAAAAAAAATTATAACTGTGTTTGCGAACATTTTGCACAAATTCGTGAAAATATTTGCGAACAATTGAAAGAATACCACTTATACCATTCATACCATTTTTATGAACTATTCTTACAAACTGAGCGAATATTTAGCAAAATCTACCCAAAACCATTTTTATGAACACAGCAATTAATTTTGCAAACTTCACAAAACTATTCTTACGAACTAGGGCTGTACGATACTGGAAAAAATATGCAATATGCAATTATGTTGTTGAGTACTGTGATAACAATATATCTTACGATATAACATTTCCCTAGAAAAATGCTAATAACTGCTAATTAATTTAAATTCAGACTAAAAAAAACAAACTGTCAAGGTGCAAACATTTAGTCTTTAAAACAGTATGAGTGAAAACTTTTGCAAATATTCTGACTCTGATTGCCTGTTTTTCCTCTTTTGTCTTGACTCCGCCCATTAGTGTTTCAAGAGTTCCCACTTAGATATGCTTTAGCGTGAATAGCAGGTTTGGCATGCTGTCCCGGGAGAGAACCCTGAGCTCGAAGATAATTGAGCTCAAGGCTCCCGCCCAGTCAAGTAAGCATATAAAGGGGTTCGAGATCAGGTAGGTCTCGAGAGCTCCCCTTAGAAAAAGGGAGGAAAAAGGAGGAGATGGGGTGGAAGGGGGGATTCTTCCGAAATGAAGATAGATCGGTAGAGGAAATCGGTTTATTTATTGTGAGCTTGAATCGATCTGATTGGATTAATACTGATTACCGATGAGTAACCAGTCGTGCTCAATCATATCACGTGCTCCTCTCGAAATTAGTTTGTGAAACTTCACTTATTTTCAGCTCTTGATTCACCTTTGGGCCACTCCAGCCAATAGCAGAACAGCATCTACTGGGGGAGGTGGGGATAAAGATAGTACAGCCCCTTCTGACTGGTTAAATTTAGATAACCAATGCATTAAATAAATGTCATTTATCACACGTCTGCGATACGTATATTGCATATACTATTATCGCGATAACGATACTTTTGCGATTTATTGCGCAGCCCTATTACGAACTTAGCATCTTTCTCTGCAAACAGTTCACAAAAACATTTATTTGCAAATTCTTACAAACTACAACTACGAACAACTACGAACAATACAAATACAAATATTTCAATAATTTATACAACTTCTTTTGAGCAAATCTGTACTATTGTTCATTAAGGGGGAAAATAAATTTGCGCTAAGTGCAACAATTCACACACTATCTTGTGTTTTATGAATGAAGCGCACTAAACAGACTGTGCAGTACATCCACTCTTCACAACATAAGTTTTAGTTGCATTATATTAAATATAGTGTTTACTAGCTTTTATTGCTGTATCACCAGTTACTGATGGCCAGTTAATTGACCGATACATAATGCAGGAAATAATTAAGGCCTCATCGGTCTGTATACTTTCCCGGAACATGAAGAGAGCTGCCATCTTCCTTCTAAGAAAAACATTCACCACATTATCCCGCAAACTAAATGTGCGTCAGTGCGTACGCAAAGACCTCTCAAGATGACCCTGGTGTGTAATTACGAGCCTCAACCTCCACTGCTTCTCTAATTCCTCTGAAACGTCTTGCCGGACTTATGAAAGACACCCTGTTTTCTTAATTCATCAAGATAATCGCTGTTTAGTTTATACTAATATGCACTGTGAGACTTTCTCTTAGAGGAAGCGCATTTGCATTTTATGAACTTAATACCTGATTTAATCAGCTTTAATCAGCAGAGTATTCGTCGGCGCCGGCTATAAACAGAATTCTGCTGACTGCTTTTCAATAAACTCCTGATTGTGCAGGTCCGAGGTCAGAACTTTAACAGTGTCCCCTCTTTTTAATGCTATTTGTTCCCATTTGGATGTTGCCGCTGTAAAGTTTGTTGTGTGTGTGTGTGTGATACGCGGGGTGTCGCATTGATTTGACATCTTGCTCTTTCTTTCAGCTTTTCATGCAAATCGATGCTTTGTATCCGCGGAGGTTTGGAACCTGGAGCGACTACGCCAACAAATACTGCAACGCACATTATAGGTGAAAACCTTTCTTTTTGCTGCATTCAAATGACTACTTAATACACGTTCAGTGGAATCCAGTAGTTTAGTAGACACACCAAGCGCACACCAAAGAAATAGCACAAAGAAAAACTATGAAGGTAAATCAGTAGCAAACCTCGAGAGCTTGCAAATCTAAATGTGAGAACTTGGGATAATAATATTAGTATGTGTAGGTTGAAACTTACACTCACAGCTCCGATGTGAATGGCTGAATCTCTCGATTTGCACACAATTGTTGACAATTATCAACACACCTGTTTTTTGAATTGGAAGTTGCAGATTAATAGTTATGTATTTGTAAAATGTCATTCACAAATAGAAAATGATAGACACAAATGTGTACGGCAAATTTACCTGAGCACTTTATTGCAGTTTCGCTGTACAACCACAAGTCGCCACTCACAACCTCTCAGATGTGGCTGTACAAGTACAAGTCCTGTACTTTTGCTACACATTTTAAGATATTCCTGTTGCAAAACTCATTTGTGCACTTGTAGATGCAGACGCGTGAGGAACACGGGCCGGGGGAGGGGTAAAGCTGTTTTATTGGCCGATGGCTGACCAATGAACAATGCCAATAGCCAACGTGAAAAATTTTCAAGTGAAATTCGATTTGCAAGTCAAATTTTCTTTATTATGATAGGACATAATAAATGTAGACTCGCAGATTTTTCCTGGTTGGCAAAGGTAAGGTCTGTGAGCTGGGACACCTGAAGCACAATGGCGCTATATGAAAAGAGCGAATATTGGGGCTGAACTATATATCGTTTGAGCATCGATATCGCAATGTGTGTATCTGCAATAGTCATATCACAGGATTAGTTTATTTATTAAAGATTAAAGCATAACGAAATTATTAAATATTATTTTTCTATTGTTGTATAAAATTATTTATACAATGAAAACCATGTTATTTCACGTCTGATTGTTCAATTTATATACGTGAACACTATTAGACTGCTCAGAAACCCATAAATCACTGTTTGTTTATTTCATTTTTATTTTTGCTCTGTCGTATTCATATATGCTTGTAATTTTTTATATTTTATGCAGATGCACTCCATAGAAAAAACTTGATCACCCCAGTCGATCTAATTAATGAAATCTTTCCAAATAGAGCTATTTTAAATCATCTGGTGAAATTCATATCGCAATATACTGTATATCGCAGCAAAACAAAATATCGCAATGTCAGATTTTTCCCAATATCGTGCAACCCTCGTGAATATCTTAATTAGTGAAAAAAATATATATTTTCCCTGCGTCATTTCATTTTATTGTGCATAACTTAATTTGTAAACTGATTAGCTTTGTTTTCTTTGCGTATATGGATTTCTTTGGTTGTTACCAACATCCGGGGAAAATTTCAAGTCAACGGCACCTTTAGAAACATGTTTTCTGAGAAAAATGGTGACGTGTTTAATACTTATTTTCCCCGCTGTATATATATGTTTACTTAGGCCTATGTTCATGGATGGCTGTGTATATTATAATAATAATAATAATAATAATAATAATAACAACAATAACAATATAATTGTAAATATACAATATGTATGTAATATAAAAAATATCATATGTTTTATATTAAGTAAATTAAATTAAAGAGTTTTTAAATCTCATTTTCAGTTAATGATTCAATACCTCTCTTATGACAGGCCCGATGATATAGTGGATATAAATTACGATTGTACAACTTGTTTTTATAATCACATTGAAATGTTATTGTTGGTTCCTAATATGTTAAAACCAATAAATATTATTTTTTTAAAAAGTCACAAGAAGGTGACACGGTGGCTCAGTGGTTAGCACAGTTGCCTCACAGTAAGAAGGTTGCTGGTTCGAGTCCCGGCTGGGTCAGTTGGCATTTTTGTATGGAGTTTGCATGTTCTCCCCGTGTTTGCGTGGGTTTCCTCCAGGTGCTCCGGTTTCCCCCACAGTCCAAAGACATGTAGTGTCAGGGCGTAGTGTATGTGTGTGTATGGGTGTTTCCCAGTACTGGGTTGCAGCTGGAAGGGCATCCGCTGTGTAAAACATAAGCTGGATAAGTTGGCGGTTCATTCCGCTGTGGCGACCCCTGACGAATAAAGGGACTAAGCCTAAGGAAAATTAATGAAAAAGTCACAAGAAGAATTCTTACGAGTAGAGCGAATTTTTTGCATATTGTTCGCAAAACTATTTTTACAACCAAACAAATTTAGTCGAAGTTCATAAAAGCATTTTACAAAGAAGTAGTAATATACTGGAGCTGTTCGTGAAACCATTTTTACTACGAGTGAAGTGATTTTATTTGCAAATAGTTTGCAAGCGAGGAAACCATTATTGATACAGATTGTTCACAAAAGCATTCTTACAAACAAAGCGAATTCATTTGCATTTATTTGGTGATCCGATTCTTGCAAGCAGAAACAAGAGGTTTTTTTTTATAAAAGCATATAAAAATATGTGCAAAAACGTTTCTATGCAGAATAAATTAATTACAAATTCACGAATTTCTCTGCATGCAAATCATCTGCGCGAATCATTCTTCTAAGCGACCGTGGTGCATTCTGGGATTGTTTTCTCTGTTAAGTTTACATTTTACACCAGTAACAACACACCTCCGGTTTCTTGAAACGCTATCTATCTAGACAGCTGAGTGGGTTTTGCTGCAGTGCTAATTTGTTTACGCGTATGTGTGTGTGTGTGTAGCGGCAACATGAATGTGAAGCTCAGATATGAGTTGTGTCATGAAGACGAGTGTTCACAACACATCTGAGAGGAGTTTTGTTCCTCTGTTCTTCCCATCAAATCTACAGCGCAGAAATGAAATGACAGCGATTCACACAAGGGTCTCCGAGTACAAATTAATCTAGCGAGGAAAAAAGAACATGCGCGCACACACACACACATTCCTGTCAATCATTCATATATGCGGCAGTACATGTAAAATATTCATAATTAAGTCTCTCACGCACACATTTTGGGACAGAGATGGTGTCGTTATGGTGAGGATTATAATGAAATGAGGTGGATGTGAATTGTGTGTGTGTTTGTGCGCAGGTATTTCGGAGCCAGACGGCAGTGGGATTGTCGCGGCGCGTCTCATTTGGATGAGTTACACAAGCGTCTGAGTGAGATCATGATTCGCAGACTGAAGAATCAGGTGCTCACTCAACTGCCACCCAAAATACGCCAGCGGATTCCCTTCGACCTGCCCAAAGATGCAGCAAAGGTAAACAGTGACGCACACATTCACAGTTAATTATGCGTATTATTAATCACGTTTATTTCTATCGCTCTTTATACAATTGAAATCAGAATTATTAGCCCCCCTGTATATTTTTCCCCAATTTCTGTTTAACAAAGATTTTTTCAGCACATTTCTAAACATAATAGTTTTAATAACTCATTTCTAATAACTGATTTCTTTTATCTTTGCCATGATGACAGTACATAATATTTGACTAGATATTTTCAAGATACTAGTATTCAGCTTAAAGTGACATTTAAAGGCTTAATTGGGTTAATTAGGCAAGTTAGGGTAATTAGGCAACTCATTGTATAACTATGGTTTGTTCTGTAGACAATCGAAAAAAATATTGCTTAAGGGGGCTAATAATATTGAGTTTAAAATGTCTTTAAAAAATATTAAAAACAAATATATAAAACAAATAAGACTTTCTCCAGAAGAAAAAATATTATCGGAAATACTGTGAAAAATTCCTTGCTCTGTTAAACATCATTTGGGAAATATTTGAAAAAGAAAAAAAAAGATTCCCAGGAGGGCTAATATATATATATAATTCATTTTATTGTAATTATTTTGATTTATTTTTAGGAAGTTAGTGGTGAGATTTATACTGTATAACATAGTAAAAACTTTTAAATAGAGCAAAATAAAAATGAGCAATAATGATTACATAAACTTATTTTGATTATTTCATTAAATAGATTAATTAAATAAGCTCCTTAAATCGAAAATAGAAGACAAAAAAGACATTTTTTTACGATTTAAGTACAGACTTTGTTTGATTTATTTTAAATTAACAATACCTTAAAATGTAAAATAGTTAGAAGAAAATGTACTTAATGTGAAATAGAATTATTACATAAACCTTAAATTATTGTTTTTATGCTCGCATTAATTTTACTAGTAAATAGGTTTAAAAGACAAAAACTAAAAGGATGGAAAGCACTTGATTTTAAAAAACTAAATGATAACGATTCCCTGAACTATTTTAAGGATTTATGAATTTTGCTAGTTATACCTCAAATATAAAAACAATACCTCAAATATAAAAACAGTTAGAAGGAAAAACATTAACTTTTTTTTTACATTAAATTACCTGTAATTCAGTTAATAATACATTAAATATAAAAAGGCAATAAGAGAAACAATTGTATTGGATTATATTACATTATCACACACACGACGCGTTTTACACTAATTAAACTAGCAGTATTTTAAATCTAAAACAGATCAACTCTACATCAACCTAAAGATATAGTTCAAAAAATATTAAACAACATGAAAAAACAAAGAACCATGATCAGTTTCTAACATTATAAAATGGCATCAACAACATCGTCTCCAACTAGTTTTATCTGCATCTTCTCGTTCCCACTCTCTCTCTCTCCTTTACATTTTTTTTCTCCATCACTTGTTCTGAACAACCAGAACAAAAGCAGTTAAATATAGTGATTTACCCCAGTATAACCACCCCGCGCCTGTTGCTAGGCGATAGTATCCGATTAACACAAATTATCATTTCATCTCACTTGTCTCTGATCACTCTCTTTTATTTCCACATCTCTCTCTCTCTCTTTCTTTTTTCCCCTCCTCTGGCAGCAGAACGAGCTGTTATTCAGAGAGAAATGGACGTTAGTAATCATCACATTCTGTTCCGAGCCGTCGCGTTTAGCGCCGCTCGTCTTATAATTGCTGCGTCGCCTAAAAAAATAAATAAAAAAATATCAGAGGTGCTTGTTCCTGCGTTATTTTATTTTCGCGTGAACTTTGGGTGGACCAGGGTGAGGATCCTTCAGTCTGGCTGAAGATGAAGCCGTTTTTTTGGTGTGTGTGTGTGTCTCTCTCTCTCTTTCTCTCTCTCTCTCTCTCTCTCTCTCTCTCTGTAATGAGTGTGTGTGGGCAGGAGTGCTTGTACAGCAAGTTTCCAGTGTGTGTGTGTCAGATTTCAGAAACACAAAGAGCAGCTCACCTGCTGTAGGACCTCATAAATCATCTGCTGTCAGCACACACACACACACACACACACACACACACACACACACACACACAC
>CAIGQV010007757.1:15843255-15857375 GCA_903798115.1 Danio jaintianensis
TTCCCCCACAAGTCCAAAAACATGTGGTATAGGTGAATTGGGTAGGATAAATTGTCCGTATAGTGTATGTGTGTGTATGGATGTTTCCCAGTGATGGGTTGCAGCTGGAAGGGCATCCGCTGTGTAAAACATATGCTGGATAAGTTGGCGGTTCATTCCGCTGTGGCGACCCCAGATTAATAAAGGGACTAAGCCGAAAAGAAAATAAATGAATGAATGAATGAATATATATATATCTTTTATTAATCATTCATCAGATGAAAATCATAAATCTGAATGGTCTAAGCGTAATGTGACTCCTCTGCGACCCCTCCTGCTCTACATCCTCCTCTGATCTGCTATTTCCAGTGCAAATTAAGAAAAAAAAGCAAGAAAAAAAATAGCGAGCCAGCCCTCATTTCTGTGAATGCCATCAGAGTAACGGGCATCTGCGGCGCGCTTGCCTCTCTTTAACGATGAGGGACAGCGTGATGTCGCCGCTAACGACCACCATGCCAACCGGCCCTTCTGTTCTCCACATCAAACACAACGGCATTGCCATGGGAACCATCTCCAGGGGGGCCGGACCAGCGCCGAGACGACCTTAATGCTGACCTTTCTGATCGCCCCACATCTTTTCCTGCACATCTCTCCGTTTCCCAGACTTAACAAGGTGTTTTTATGAGCCCCAGACGAGACCTGCTGGAGCTTTCTGTCATTTATTTGGCCTTTTTTGCATCACTTCGACATCACGGTTCAGGCTAGGGATGCTCATTTGCATATATTTCCGGGATTGATCGTTGTTTATATAAAACAATTATAATAATAATAATAATTCTCTTTAGATTTTACTTGATTCATTGGGTGTGTGATATGGAGGACCAAACATGCAAAAATAAAACAAATAAATAAATGCATAAATATATGGAAATACATAAATGCTGTAATAAAAAAATAAAAAATAAATGGAACAACAAATAAAATAATTAAATTTTAAAATAATAAAATATTTAAAAAAAATTGCATGCATAAAATAAATTAAGGGAAAAAATTATTTACAATATCTGTTTTAGGTCAAATATTTTCTATTGTTACATTTATTTATTTATTAATTTGGAACAAAAGTCAGTAGTTTACAGAATAAAACTTTTTTTTTTTACTTAACTAATGTTATTTAGAACAATTTTTACATAACAAAAAAAAGATACAAAGTTTTCAGACGTTTATATTGATTGGTGGATTGTTTACATTAATGATCAGTTAACTGGTTAAGATGGGTTAACTAATAATTGATGTGAAGTTGTACATTGTGAAAATACAACCATCTTCACTCAAAAAAGGAAAGTATTAAAGGGGTGGTCCAGAGTGTATTTTTAAGGCTTGGTTGCGTTTATAAGATGCAAAGCAATGTGTGCTCATGCTTCATTTGTAGAAAATCACGTTATTTTTTTCATATATCTTACTTTGATTATATACAACTACTCTGCTAACATGAAAACGACTGTCATATTTCCTAGTTCCTCCGAAAGGCCCGCCCTAAAGAGGCTCTGATTGGTCAGCTAACATAATGTGCTGCAGATCGGCTCCACGTCACCAGGAAAAGCGTCACGCCTCTAATAGCATGCACTTTTGTACTGTCAGTCAGAGTAGCTGTTAGCCGTATCAGTTTAAGCCTGAATCAAAAAGAAAATGAAAAGGACGCAGCTGAACCTCACACCTGCTCTCTAAAATAAAATCTGACAAGTGTCTTTCACATATATTCGGAATAAGCATGTGTACGTAATTTGAAGCGTTCACGTGTCTTTTGTGAGTTTGTTATTTGAGATGTAGAACGCAGGGAAAGTGGCCGCATAGAGAGACACTGCAGCGCTGGTGAAGATTGTGAGTGTTTACAGGGGTTTGACGGATAGATAAAAATTTGTAGCCAAATTGTTAACGGTGCCAAACAGCATTTCCCATTGTTTACATCCTTGTTTACGTCCTTGCTACAACATACCATTAGCGCTTGAAACTATACATATAATAGATCAATTTGAACAAATAAAAATACTTAAAGGTTGTGGCTCACAATCCACAGCTTCTTCTATTATGGTTGGAGCTGCTCCTTCTTTGAGAAGTCTTTAGCCCAATCCAACACTGAACTGGAAGAGATTCTGGAAGCTCTCCTTTGTCATATATTTTTTTTATAATTCTCTGGAACATAATTAAAATTAAATTGTAAGCACTTCTCTCTTTGTGTCATGTCCTTTGGAAGCCCAAATACAGAAACAGAACAAACTCTGTGGAAATAGCAACGTTTGGACGGCATTTTAGCTTTCTCTGTTGTAACATTACAGCTCCTCTGGCCACGCCCCTTTGTTGCACGGGCTGTATGCGCGTGGTGAATGCACGTAACCTGAAGTGTTTGTGATCTCACTAACCCGGATATATTTTTTTGTAGTCCCCAAACTTCGTTCGCTGTAGGCTTTGCTAAGCTAACTCTGTAAAAGCCAATATCTCCCTTTGCACTGAACTTTGAGCGTATTACATTCAGAGATGTTGTTTATGTTCACACAGCTACATTACACATCAACTAAAGTTTAAAATATGATATCATAGTGGACCACTCCTTTAAACTCTTTAATTATTAAATGTAATGACTAATATACAACTTGTAATTTAGCATGTTTCACTGCAACTCCTGCATATGTGCATCCATAGTCTTTATTTATAAGCGTGTTATTTTCTCATGTGTGAATAGCATGTTGCCCATATTAAGGAAAAAGCGAAACCCATCATTTACTCAATGTCCATGAGCTGTAAAAGGCTAAATGTTATTTAGCTATTAGCCCACTTCAGTCTTTACAAACCAGTCAGTTGACCCAAATAATCAATTTCAGATAATTAACAATGTGATAATGTTTTTCCACAATGGACAACAACATAAATCGTAAATAATTCTTATGATTTAAGTGCCAGATTTCAGGTCGTCTTATTCTGAGTTCACAGTAGATTAGATTATATATGTGCAAATTTCTACTGGCAGCACGAATGAGACAGAATGCGCGACAGATTTGACGCAAATGTGCGGAATTTGCCTTATTGTGATAATGCTTTCCATAATGAACAACAAATAAATTGTAAATAATTCTTGTGACTTAAGAGCTAGATGTCAGGTTTTCTAAAGTCATCTTGACAGTCGTCTTACACTGGGTTCACACCAAATGCGCATTTAAGTATTTGCACGAGTAGATTACATATGTGCGAATGACATGGAATGTTCGACTTGTTTGACACAAGTGCACAAAATTGCCTCAACAATGTGATCATTCTTTCTCCGATGGACAACACCTAAATCCTAAATTATACTTATGACTTCAGTGCTATATTTCAGGTTTTGTTATTCTGGATTCTGCAATTTTAAGTAATTGCGTGAGTAAATTACATATAAATTCTCAAATAGAAGCAAACTTCTGCCGGCAGCGCAAATGACACCGAATGTTTGATACATTTGATGCAAGAGCACTGACATTGCCTCAACAATGTGATAATTTTTTCAACAATGGACAACACCTAAAACCTAAATAATTCTTATTACTGAAGTGCTAGATTTCAGGTCGTCTTATACTGGGTTCACACCAAATAAATTTGTGCGAATAGAAGTGAACTTCTGCGGCAGCATGAATGACATGGAATGTTTGACGCGTTTGACGCAAGTGTGCAGAAATTGCCTCAACAATGTGATAATTCTTTCTACAATGCACAACATTGTAAATCCTAAATAATTCTTATCACTTAAGCATTATATTTCAGGTCGTGTTATTCTGGATTCTGCAATTTTAAGTATTTGAGTGAATTACATCGGTGCGAATAGAAGCGAACTTCTGCTGGCAGCGCAAATTCAATTCAATTCATCTTTATTTCTATATCGCTTTTACAATGTAGATTGTGTCAAAGCAGAACATCAAAGCAAACACAGAAGTTCTAGTAAATTGAAACGGTGTCGGTCCAGTTTTCAGAGTTGAATTTCAGTTTATTTCAGAATGACACAGAATGTTCGACACATTTGACACAAGTGTGTGGAAATTGCCTCAATGTGATAATTTTTTGAACAATGGACAACACCTAAATCTTAAATAATTCTTATTACTTAAGTGCTAGATTTCAGGTTGTCTTATACTGGGTTCACACCAAATACATATGTGCGAATAGAAGTGAACTTCTGCCTGCAGTGCAAATAACACCGAATGTTCGTCAAGTTTGACGCAAGTGCGCGGAAATTGACTCAACAATGTGATAACTCTTCCTACAATGGACAACATCATAAATAATTATAATTACTTAAGTGGTAGATTTTAGGTCGTCTTATACTGGGTTCACACCAATACATCCGTGCGAATAGAAGTGAACTTCTGCCGGCAGCACGAATAACACCGAATGTTCGACACATTTGACGCAAGTTGCCTCAACAATGCGATAATTCTTTCTACAATGGACAACATCAGAAATCTTAAATAATTCTTAAGTGCTGTATTTCAGGTTTTCTAAATTCATCTTAATGGTCGTCCTATACTGGGTTCACACCAAATGAGAATTTAAGTATTTGCGCGAGTAGATTATATCTGCGCTAATAGAAGCAAATTTCTGCCAGCAGCACGAATGACACAGAATATGCGACACATTTGGTGCTTGGTGATATCCAAAAAGCAAATAAATTTGATTAAAAGTATTAAAATTACCATATTGTATTCATAAATAATAAACGATACAAATAGTAGTTAATGGTTACATGAAAAAACAACAACATGCAAATAAAAAGCAACCAGCCTATCGATTTATTATTCATTTTTTTCATTGAATTGTGACCACTGGTGTAACTACGCTAGATTAACGACATAGTAGTAGCGTCGGTTGCAGTAGATTGATTTTACGGCACAATGTTACCTTTCTGACAAAAATAAATAAATACAGGTCATGACTGAACATGGAGGATGATCTCCAAGAGGAATTTTCCAAAAATAAACCAAGAATGGACTTGCTGTACTCCAAACACTGAGCCCACCCATCTCATTAGCTATGTTGAAATTAATCAAACGAAAAAAAATACTCTAAAACTTCTATAGTTGTTAGTATGGCTGCGCAATAGTGGAAAAATTTGCGATGTTGTTGTTGAGTATTGCGAAAATGGTATTTCTTACGATATGTAATTTCCCTTGAAACATTCCATTTTTATTAGCTAGGTTTTTAAATCATTTATGTATTTAAGGATATTAAAAAAAAGTGTGTAAAGGACATTCTTCAGATCTAATTCATTTTAATAATTCAGACCAGGAGTGCCGCAAGGGCGTTTGGGCCCCCAGCGGTGCCCCGGATTCAGACTAAAAACATGTTGGCAAGGTGCAAATATTTAGTCTTAACAACACTATGAATGAGTGAAAACCTATATGGGTTTGCCTTTGAGCTGCTCCAGCCAATAGCAGAACTGCAATTACTGAGGAGGCGGGAATAAAGATAGTACGGCCCCATCTGATTGGTCAGATTTAGATAAACAACCAATGCATTAAATATCATTCATCACACGTCTGACCATAACGATAATTGCGCTACATTGTGCAGCCCTAGTTGTTAGGCGGTTGTGGTTTTTGCTTGTTTATATAAGCCAATTGGTGTTCGTTTGCAGTTACTTGTCGTTTTTATATTTATCACCACCTCCGAAGATAGTGGGTGTCTAGCGTCACTAGCATTGTTATTTTGGGGGTCGTGGGCTGAAAAGTTCGGGAGCCCCTTGAATGAATCGCTTGCATCGCTAGTTCAGTTTCGTCGTTAAAAAAAATAAAAACAAAAACAATTCCACCAAAGCGTCTTCATTACTCCAGGAGTTGTGTGCGCGCTTTCTTCTCCAACTACAACCACTTTATATCGTCCTCCTGAGCACAGCGTGTGGTTCCAATGAAGCTTTCCAGCGCGCGTGTGTGGGTATGTGTGTGTTTTTTTTTAATTTGTCAAACCCGTGTGTTCTGGTCCCTGCTGCTCTTGTCCTCCTCGCTCTTTCATTTATTGTTTGCCGCTGAGATGATATCCTCTCCTCTCTCTCTCTCTCTCTCAGGGCAGAAATGTGCGGTGTCAGGAATGGTGTCACGTCTTGAAATCGCTGTTTTTGCCAAGTGAAAATGAGTGAAGCGGAGCCACACACGCACGCGCGCACACATCACGTACACTTGAGGCTGTTAAAAAAAGCTTTTGCGCTCCTTCACAGACAGTTTTGGGCGCCAATTAGGCGATATTAAAAAGGCAAAACTCTTCAGTAATGAGAAACCAGAGCGCAGCTTTGAAACTCGGGGGGAAAAGAAGAGGACTGGCTTCCGGCAAATGACTTGATATGTGGTTCGTTTAACAACTACGCTAAGCGTAACGGGCGTTAGCTGAAGAGTTCATCTCTTAGTTTTTGGGGTTTGGTGTTATTTTAGTGAGGGGAAAGCGGGATTTGTTGGATAAAAAGCTGCTTTGGGATTAAACAGACAAGAGAACGGTTTCAAATATGGTAAAAGGGAAGTTACAAGTAACGTGAACATTGTGTATTGTGGTGAAATGCAACAGCAATGTTATAAGGGACACTATTGTTTCATAAATAATTCACATTTCAGGTGTTTTGTTATCAATACTTCTTGTAAATATAGATTAGAAAGTGTCGAAATAATATATTAAATGTATATCCAAGCTACTGGTCATATGGTCTACTGGTCAATAATACGGAGAGATTATTTTTTTTGACACATTTTTAAACAATAGTTTCAAGTGTCTATATTTAGTTTCAAGTATCAATATTTTAGTATCTAGTTTCTTTTGTCTTTTCCATGATGACAGTACATAACATTTTAGTTTTGCAAGATATGGTGCTAGTATACAGAATAAAGTGTCATTAATTAACCTTTAAGAGAAGTCAATGGACAATAATCTTGATCTAAAAATAATTGAAAAAAAATTAAAAACTGCTTTTATTACAGTCAAACCGAAAGAAATCCAGATTCTTCAGATAAAAAAAATATTAAAGCAAATACTGTGAAATATTTCTTTGTTTCAGATAAACATCACTTGGGAAATATTGGGGAAAAAAAATTCATGAGGGCTAATAATATAATATATATATATGGCGGTGCAGTGGCACAGTGGGTAGCGCTGTCGCCTCACAGCATGTTCTCCCCGTGTTTGCGTGGGTTTCCTCCAGGTTCTCCGGTTTCCCCCATAGTCCAAAGACATGCTCTATAGGTGAATTGGGTAAGCTAAATTGTCCATAGTGTATGTATGTGAATGAGAGTGTATGAGTGTTTCCCAGTGATGGATTGCAGCTGGAAGGGCATCCGCTGCGTAAAACATATGCTGGATAAGTTGGTGGTTCATTCCGCTGTGGCAACCCCTAATGAATAAAGGGACTAAGCCAAAAAGAAAATGAATGAATGATGTGTGTGTGTATATATACATACATATATACATATATATATATATATATATATATATATATATATATATATATATATAATTTTTAAGTAAAATGTTAAATTTGTGTGAAAATAACGTTCCATTGTCATTCAGTGTAACATTTATGTAAAAATTAAACATGCATACTTCTGACCTTATGAAAAATATAAACGAACAAGATCATGATCAAATCATTTTAAAAAAAGATGCCTTGTTGATAAAAGGGTAAAAAGACAATGTGTAAACATACAAAACATGTCCTGGCTGCGTTACGGTCTTAAATATGCATTGCATTTACATTTAGTCATTTAGCAGACCTTATATCACTTAGTATTTATGACAATTAGTCATTTAGCAGACAATATAGACTTTTATTATGTCATCAAATGATTCCTGTACTAAATATGCTTGATTTTTTGGGTTGTATAAACAAAATTTGTATAAAATTTTAGAGTCCATCTTCTGTTAAACATGATATAAAAAAATACTTTTTTGATTAATTGTTTGAATTAAAACACTGATTTCATGTTTTTATTTTCAATGAGGTTCACTCTGAAAATATCTGTGTTAGAATTCTTGTCATTTCATAATAATTTGAGTTCCTAAACAGCATTTCCTGGTTGTATAACGATACGAATTTTATTTCTGTCTCAGGCCGGAGCGGTGAAGGACTATATAAAGATGATGTTGGAGAGCGAACAGCTGAAGTTTCTGGTCTTCGCTCATCATCTCAGCATGCTGCAGGCGTGTACTGAGGCTGTCATCGAAGCCAAGGTGTGTATGTGTGTATGTGTGTGCGTGTGCGTGTGCGTGTGCGTGTGTGTGTGTGTGTGTGTGTGCGTGTGCGCTGAGACTCCAGTGAAAGCAAAAGTATGTCAGCACCTCAACACTGTTCATTAAATCAGCTAGCAGCAAAGGCTGTCACACCACCGTCCCAACACACACACACTGACCCATTCAGAGGGAAAAAGAGAGGTGTGTGTTTATGTGTGTGTGAGCTGAATGAAAGATAAGGCCCAAAAAAAGTGTTTGTGTGAAAACGGGGGAGAAAAAAAAACGCAATGAAAGGGCTTGACAGCAGTAAAGGAGGTGAAGGAGAGCGTGTTGATTCCCTGGGTAGAGTTCATTCTTTGCTTTAACACATTCCCTCAGTAGGGCACTGGTTCATTCTTATGCCCAAAGAATGGGTCAGAGTCTTGCTGTCAATCAGTCGAGTGTGCAGAAAAGCTTTAGTTTAAAGTTACGTTTAGCACAAAACTTTCATCCAAAAATTATAATTCGGTCATCGTTTAATAACGCCTGTTGTTCCGAAGCTAAATGACATTGTTCTTTATTCTGATAAGCAGAATTAGAGAAATCTTTAATGACTTATGCACTTTAAACTGTTTTTTTTTTGTCTGGCTGTCAAATCGCTACCTAGAGATGTCGATATTGATTCATATACAAACACCCATTTGTGCAATTTTAGAAGTATATGTTACATTTGTTACAGTCTATAGCTATGTTTCCATCCAAAAATGCTAAATAACTTTATGCGCAAAACTGGAATATCGCATAAAAGATGTGCGAATAAAGCAGCGTTTCCATCCAACGAGTCAAAGAGAACAAAATCGTCACTTCCTGATTAAATGGCGCCAAATATCAACAGTAAAAATGGAATTTGCTGAGGTAGGAGAAGCTGCGTGAATCTTTTCTTCATTTAATAAATGACTTGCGCCTCAGAAGGCAATGCTGACACGCAGTGAACGCGTGGTGGCGTTTGAAGGCGTGAGACGCGGAGCACAGACGCTCTTAACAATTCTGGAGGTCATTAATAATATAATAACACTAATACTGAAATGGTTAAGGCATTTTAGAATGACCAAAACAACATTTCAGATGTTTTACAATGTGATCAGCCTGCTGGTTTGTCCATTTACACACATTTTTATCATCACATGATCTCTTATAACCAAATCACATGACCTTTTTTTAATGCGCATACTGGAATTTGTTCGGTAAAAGTGTTTCCATCGCAGTTTATGCGCATCTTTTCTTATCGAATAAAAAGTTTATCCTACTCAGTTATGCGCATACATTTTTTATGCGGATTTCCAAAATTTATGCGCATCTTAGCGTTTCCATCAACCGATTTTTTATGCGCATATCCAAAATGCGCATAAAAATAGGTGGATGGAAACGTACCTTATGTTACAAAAATTGTTAGAGTTATATGTTACAGTCTTAAGGGCCGTTCACATATTGCGTCTTTTTTGTGCACAAGTTCATTATTTACAATGGAGTAGTGTTGTCACGATACTGGAATTCGATACCAATCGATACTGAAATTTTAAAAACGTCCATTTCCCGCTAACATTTGAGTGCTGTTGAGCACGTTCTTAAACACTGCTGATTTGCCATTGTGTTCATGCGCTCAACAGAAATGACTGTGATTGGGCGTGAAGGTCATAGCTTCACCAAACTCACCGCTGTTTACTGAGTGTAACCACAGATACAGGGACACTGGAGCGTTTCAAAGTCACGTCGATCAGCTGGTTTGTCTATAAGCTGACATACGAGCGATACGCTGATGAATCGTGGCTTTAAAATGCTCCAGTGTCCCTGTATCTGTGGTTACACTCAGTAAACAGCGGTAAGTTCAGTGAACTGATGACCTTCACGGCCAATCACAGTCATTTCTGTTGAGCATGTGAACACAATGGCAAATTAGCGCCGTTTAAGAACACCTCAACAGCGCTCAAATGTTAGCAGGAAATGGAGGTTTTTAAAATGTCAGTATTGATTGGTACCGAATCCCAGTATCGTGAAAACCCTACAATGGAGTCACATGGCTTGCGTTTTCCAGGCGCACCTAGTTGAAAGCATCTCAACTTTTCAGAATGCTGCAAGTGCGCTATGAGCCATGTGTCTAGAACTAACCAATCAGCTTCACACATTGTATGGGATATACAGTCGTGGCCAAAAGTTTTGAGAATTACGTAAATATTGGAAATTGGAAAAGTTGCTGCTTAAGTTTTTATAATAGCAATTTGCATATACTCCAGAATGTTATGAAGAGTTATCAGATGAATAGCATAGTCCTTCTTTGCCATGAAAATTAACTTAATCCTGAAAAAAACTTTCCACTGCATTTCATTGCTGTCATTAAAGGACCTGCTGAGATCATTTCAGTAATAGTCTTGTTAACTCAGGTGAGAATGTTGACGAGCACAAGGCTGGAGATCATTATGTCAGGCTGATTGGGTTAGAATGGCAGACTTGACATGTTAAAAAGAAGTGGCTTCTTTGCTGCCCTTCTTGACACCAGGCCATCTTCCAAAAGTCGTGATGCTTGAGGGTGATGCTTGAAATCATTGTTCTTCCATTGTTAACCACGGTGACCTGCAAAGAAACGCGTGCAGCCATCATTGCGTTGCATAAAAATGGCTTCACAGGCAAGGATATTGTGGCTACTAAGATTGCACCTAAATCAACAATTTATAGGATCATCAAGAACTTCAAGGAAAGAGGTTCAATTCTTGTTAAGAAGGCTTCAGGGCGTACAAGAAAGTCCAGCAAGCGCCAGGATCATCTCCTAAAGAGGATTCAGCTGCGGGATCGGAGTTCCACCAGTGCAGAGTTTGCTTAGGAATGGCAGCAGGCAGGTGTGAGCGCATCTGCACGCACAGTAAGGCGAAGACTTTTGGAAGATGGCCTGGTGTCAAGAAGGGCAGCAAAGAAGCCACTTCTCTCCAAAAAAACATCAGGGACAGATTGATCTTCTGCAAAAAGTATGGCGAATGGACTGCTGAGGACTGGGGCAAAGTCATATTCTCCGATGAAGCCCCTTTCCGATTGTTTGGGGCATCTGGAAAAAGGCTTGTCCGGAGAAGAAAAGTTGAGCGCTTCCATCAGTCCTGTGTCATGCCAACAGTAAAGCATCCTGAAACCATTCATGTGTGGGGTTGCTTCTCATCCAAGGGAGTGGGCTCACTCACAATTTTGCCCCAAAACAAAATAAAGAATGGTACCAAAACACAATCCAACAGCAACTTCTTCCAACAATCCAACAACAGTTTGGTGAAGAACAATGCATTTTCCAGCACGAGCACCGTGCCATAAGGCAAAAGTGATATCTAATTGGCTCAGGGACCAAAACGTTGAAATTTTGGGTCCATGGCCTGGAAACTCCCCAGATCTTAATCCCATTGAGAACTTGTGGTCAATCCTCAAGAGGCGGTTGGACAAACAAAAACCCACTAATTCTGACAAACTCCAAGAAGTGATTATGAAAGAATGGGTTGCTATTAGTCAGGATTTGGACCAGAGGTTGATTGAGAGCATGCCCAGTGGAATTGCAGAGGTCCTGAAAAAGAAGGGCCAACACCGCAAATACTGACTCTTTGCATAAATGTCATGTAATGGTGGATAAAAGCCTTTGAAATGTATGAAGTGCTTGTAATTATATTTCAGTACATCACAGAAACAACTGAAACAAAGATCTAAAAGCAGTTTAGCAGCAAACTTTGTGAAAACTAATATTTGTGTCATTCTCAAAACTTTTGGCCACGACAAAACGCAGAGCACCCAAACACTGCAGTGTTTTTTTTTATTTTCACCATAAATAAAACGTGTATCAGAGCTGCAGTAATGGTTTGTCATTCTCTGAGAGAACGGTTGATGGTTTCATAGCACCGACAGACGCCATGAGAGTTCGAGCACAGATTACGTTAAAATTGTTGAAGGAATCGACGCACATTGCACTTTCCATACGCCATATGTGAACAGCCCCTTAAGTTGCACTGGTATTGGTAGTCACATTTATTGATTTTTATTAAAGTATTAAGTAAAGATGATGTTTCATGAAGATATTTTGTACATTTCCTACAATAAATATATGACAACTCAATTTTTGATTAGTAATATGTATTGCTAAGCACTTCATTTAGATAACTTTTCTCAGTATTTAGATTTTTTTTTAAACCCTCAGATTGATTTTCAAATAGTTGCATCTCAGCCAAATAATTGTAAAGTATGCCTCAATGGAAAGCTGCTTTATTCAGCTTTCAGGTGATGCATAAATCTCAGTTTCAAAAAAAAAGTGACACTTATGACTGGTTTTGTGGTCTATGGTCACACATTTTAAATGGTCTTTGTGATTTGCATATATTGGCGTATATCAGATGTCTATATGTGGGACAGTGTGGTTATCTGGTGCTTTCACATTTGGTGTGATTGCCTGGCTTGCACCAGAGATATACTGACCCTCCACCCCCTCAAGTTTGTACTTTGAGTACTTTCATTTTCAGCTTGTTAACACTGAGCTGTACATGCGTCTATTTATCATGAATGTAATTTTAAAGTTTAAATGAACGAGAAGACCGTAGTTTTCTGCTGAAATTGAGAAGAAATTACATAAAAATTCTTCTTCCAGCTTATGTTATGTGTCATAAAGCAAGTGATTAAATGCATAAATACACTGTTTGACCAACTCATGCGTGCTGTGCGAATAATATAATAGCACACATTAACTTTATTTTACTGTCTTCCTCCAAATTGCAAGCTTGGTGAAGTTGCACACACCTCTGTACTGTCATTTCATTCTAAATGAATTAAATCTGGTACGTAAAAGTGTTTCTCTAGCACCTTTTCTGGTTCACATTTTTTATTTTAAGCGTGCTTATCCTTATCCTATCAGCTATGTGCACCCCTGACTATATGTTAAGTCTTAGGAAGTAATACTGCCATCCATCCTAGACACTTTCTTTAGAGTTCATGAAGCAGCAATGTTATTGAGTCATGTTTTTGAATAGTTTGCTTAGAATTGGTAAATAAATCATTACACATGATTGTGACAATGTTTGCATGTAGATGAACCTCTAGATTCAAGTTATTAAAAAAGAAAAAAATACTTTATGCAAAAACACCAGTTTTGTTCATTACTAAGCCATGTTGTTCTAAAGCTAAATGACTATTTTTATGAACAAAAGGATGAACATTTTAAATATTGCAATAAAAAAAAAAATGACTTCTTTATGACATCTTGACATCAGTCCTTATCACTTTCATGAAGTAATGTTTGAATCATCAGTTAAATTGTTCTTTTGAATTCGATCTTTGAATCAGTGAGTCAAGCTGGAAACGTGAATTTAAAAAAAAGTATTTGTAATTAGGTTTTTTATTTTTATTTTTTTATGTATTTGGTTTATTTAAGTGTTTTTCTTTTTGCCCAGTTCAGAAGTACTCATCTGGATTAGAACCTTGAACTAACTCACAAAGGCTGCATTTACACTGCATGGTTCAAGTGACCCAATTCCGATTTTTTTTTTTTTTTTTTCTTCTATGTGGCACAGATCGGATTCGGCCCATGTACGTGTAAGCAGGAGACAAATCACATGGATTCCGATTTACACAAATCAGATTCAGGCCTTGTTCATATGTGGAAATTTATCCAATATTAATCGGATCAGGTAGATCGGATTTTCACCTGTCAATGTCGCGCATCATTAAAAACCGTAGCGAATGATGGCAACTCTGACGCCTTCATTTCGGAACAAACTTCAGAGTCCCAAACCTTACATTTCATATACTAGAAAAAAAAAAAAAAAGCATTTATATTGTCATATAGCACAAGTATTCAAGCATGTTAGAGAGAGAGAGAGAGAGAGAGAGAGAGAGAGAGAGAGAGAGAGAGAGAGAGAGAGAGA
>CAIGQV010007757.1:15890631-15917211 GCA_903798115.1 Danio jaintianensis
CGTTTACACATTTTTAATCAGTTTTCAGTTCTTTAAAATGTCTGACAGGAAATTTAATATGTTGATTTAAGCTTAACAAGTATAGCTCAGTAATAATAATAATAATATAAATTAATATTTAATCATACAAATACTTTCTCATACTGAAAAAAGCTATTTCTATTAAGCTGTTGATACTGTTACATTTTTGTTGTTTATTTAATAAACATATTAATTGTTTAAAAAAAACAACAACAATGTGTTATATCTGATTGTTTTATTATACATGTTTAAACATTGATTGATTAATTTAAATTAGCACAATTATTAGTTCTAATAATGACAGAACAATATTTCATACTGCCTTAATTGGCTTTTTTCAGATTTTTCCTTGGTCAATTTGTGTTTACTTTTCAATTTTTACACATTTTTACTTAATCAGTTATCATTTCTTTATTATGTTTGACAGGAAATTCAGTGTGTCTATTAAAGCTTAACATATATAGCTCAGTAATACTCAAATAATAATAGAAATTATTTAATCATAGAAATTAGGACCACACAATATATCGTTTCAGCATCGATATCGCAATGTGATAATTTCCAATAGACACATCGCAGGATATATGCTATGTTGAGTTTTTATTATAATTTATTATTTGCATGTGTGTTTGATGCCTGTGTTCACAGTGCTTTTTATATTTATGTAGAAAATAATAATTTTTGTAACATTTTAATCTTTAAATTTTTTTCATATGTAAAGATATTTGTGTATTGCTGTACATCATGTGTGTATTAAGCAATGTGTAAGCGTTTGGACCTGCATAGGCACATAACTAATGTGCTCTGCGCTGGACTTTAGACCAGCTTTTAGTTGGTCAATGGTGCAGTCTATTTTAGTTTCTCAAAATAAACAATGCACCTTAACACACCTCCTTTCTAGAGCGGCACACCCATGAGTCCACAAAGTAGTGCAAATGGATTTGCTATTTAAACAACATGGCGCAAAACATGAAAATTAGGGTTGCGCTTGTCTGAAAATAGCAACATTGGCCGCAATTACAGCCTCAAGTCTTTTTAAATATGATGCCACAAGCTTGGCACACCTGTCTTTGGGAATTTTTCATTTAGGGAATTGGACTAAGGCCCTTCTCCCCCGATCACTCAGCTTAGATGGCCGGCCAGCTCTAGGAAGAGTCCTGGTGGTTCCAAACATCTTCCGTATACGGATGATGGAGGCCACTGTGCTCATTGGAACTTTCAGAGCAGCAGAAATTTTTCTGTAACCTTCCCCAGCCTTGTACCTCGAGACAATCCTGTCTCGGAGATCTACAGACAATTCCTTTGTCTTCATGCTTGGTTTGTGCTTTGACATGCACTGTCAACCCTGGGACCTTATATAGACAGGCGTATGGCTTCTCAAATCATGTCCAATCAACTGAATTTACCACATGTGAACTCCTATTAAGCTGCTGAAAAGAATGATCAGTGGAAACAATGTACCGGCAAAGGCTGTGAATACTTATGTTCATGTGATTTTTCAGGTTTTTTATTTTTAATAAATTTGCAACCATTTCAAAAAATCATTTTTCACATTTTCATTATGGGGTATTGTGTGTAGAATTTTGAGGAAATAAATGAATTTAATCCATTTGGGAATAAGGCTGTAACATAAAAAATGTGGAATATGTGGAAAAAGTGAAGCGCTATGAATACACTGTATGGTTTACACAAATGTTTGGTTTAGTTGTTTGCAGCAAACGATTCTATATAAATATGAGGTCTGCATATTGGAGCACAAAAATAATCCGCATTTCTACAGTCATGAACAATAAGCAGATGTTGCTGTCCTGAATGTGTTTCTTGCAGGCTTGTTGTGTGTGGTGTCAGATGGCAGTGGGACTGTCCTGATGGTGTGTGTGTGTGTGTGTGTGTTTCAGCTGAATGATGTGATCCAGAGTCCCACTGAAGGACAGTTCTGGCAGGTGGATCACATTAAGCCAGTGTACAGAGGAGGAGGACAGTGTTCACTGGAGAACCTGCAGACCCTCTGCACCGTCTGCCACCGCATGGTATACTCCAGCTCACTGCACTCCTGCATTATTCAGGCCTTTCATTCTTATTCAGTCTAATGTACAACTTTTTCAGTATACAAACGCATTGACATTAATAAATTAATAAATACTACAATAATGTAAAGTATTGTATTATTAATCAATATATTGTTTGTATGTTAGATTTACATTCAGAATTTAATATAATATATACAGAAATTGCAGCCAATGATATTTATACAAATTTATTATTGTTATTATTATTATTATTATTAAATGATTATTACTTTAAAATTGGAAGATATTCTATTATTTTATATAATATTAGGTGTAATATTTTGTGCATTTGTCTATGTCGTTTAAAACAAAGTGAATAATTTTATAATACATTTGTATGCTTTTTAAATGATCATTTTATTTCGAATTTAACCCCCGTTTGTTTGTAATAATTTATTTTATTTTTAGGATGTCATTTACAATGCAATTATTTGGAATTGACAATTTAACTATTTTCTTTGTCATTTTTAAGAACAGAAATCTGCTTCTTAACACTTATATTTAACTAATATTTCTTTGTTTACATCATAGAGAACGGCGCAGCAAGTCAAAGACAGAAGTCAGATGAAGCGAAACCAAGCAGCCTCCAAACTGGCTTCTGACATCACGCGCTTCTTCGTGAAGAAATAAGACGCCCTGCAACTCTTCAAAACACAGCAATGACCTTCATTTGCCAACATCTGCAGGTTTTGGAGAGCAGCGCGTCACTGAACATGATTTTAATCACTGATCTCAGCATGAGACACGATAGCTTTGAAATGATTAACATTTGATGTGTGCAACCGTAAGTAAAAATCACTAAATAAAGATTCTGTCACTTTCAAACATTAGTTAGTGTGTTACTTTGAGGATAAACAATAGAATTTACTTCATGAGGCCTACAACTAATGACGTTTAGGAGTTATGACATCACAAACTATTTATTTACATAAACCCCGCCCCTGGGCATGACTTTGCGGTTATTGGGTCAGAACACACTGGGTCAGCTGACCAATCAGAGCCCATGTGCATTTCTGAGGAAGAAGCTTCATAGAACCAGGAACTCAAGGTAAAATGTTAAAAATAAATAAATAAATTTAATGAAGCATGAAAAAAAAATAAAATCAAGCGACTGTAACTAGTTGATTGACCATCTTTAAAGTTTGCGTGAATTGGAAGCCGCTGCAGACATTTCTTTCAGTATGATTGCAAATTTCCCAACTGAAACTGTATATTGAGTAGGAGGCGGGGTTTTATTTGTGCTCCTCCTGTCATCTTTCGCTTGCGGCAAACTAATGGTTGGAGGGGGCGTGGCTAATGACTGCAGTTCCAGAGTGGATGTTAGATTTTAATGAAATATTAGCAAAACAAACAGTTTATTTCAGTGGATTAACTTCAAGGCTAACAATGTGCGCTAGCAAAATAAACATTTTAAATATTTGATTTCACGGAGACATTAAAAGGTCCCCTGAAGTGCCTTAAGATGAGCAGTTTTGTTAAGTGTTTGATGGAATTTCAACTGAAACATGAACACAGGGCGGGGCACATTGAATAGCCCCTCCCCCCCATGTTAAAAATGGCCAACAGTTTCATTTTCACTCTTACAATCAGAGTTATTGACTGCACAAGCATTTAGATGAACAATTAATGAGGCTTATACTGTATATATGTATAATTTCTTGTTTCCTCCCTTTTTTTCCTCCCCAATTCTTTTTTCCCCCTCTTCTCTCATTTTCTCTCTTTTCTTAAATGACTTCCTTTTTTGGTAATATATAATTTATGAATTATCTTCTTGAGCTCAGTACGGCATATTCCCTTATTATTGTTGCCTTTTCTCATCTCCTTAATCTATCATTTCCCAACTGAAAACAACAATTTAGAGAGATGTACATTTCATACCTATAACAATCACACACTGACACCTCACATGATTACATGTACATTTAATCTCATTGTTTTCTCTTGTTTATTGTTAGACCTGCTCTGTGTGCATTTTCTCCTCTTTTGTACTTCTTTTTTTTCCCTACATGTTCCTATACTTAGTCTTGATCGAAAAGCAAATAAAACACAACAATAAATGACAGATTTCAGCTACAGAAATTGGCAGTGCATTCTAAATGGGATATATCGCCCTCTGAAGGGCACTTTGGAGTGAAAACAAAAATGACCGCCATATTAAAGTGTTGTTCTCAAAAGTGCCCACTTCGAAGGACCCTTCGGAATGAAGGATTTTTGAAGGGTACAACTGATGGACACTTCAGGCACTGATGATCCTTTGAGAATGGATTTGTTTTTTTATTATTATTAATTGAAATGTGTATGACAATGAGCATACAAGGGTGATAACAGTAAAAGAGTAAAATAATTAAATGAAAGAAAAAAATAGAGCAGTAAGTCATGACAAATGCATTTAAAAATTTTGGGGCAATAGAATCCAATTACAAAAAACAAAAAAAAATTATAAGTTTAAGGCTTTAAAATAAATGTACCGTTTTTATTTATTATTTCTTGTTTCTTTTAAAGGTGCTGTATGTAAGTTTCTGACTCTTCTAAAGCATAAAAATACCATAATATGTTTGCAGATATTTAAGAAACATGCCAAGTGAACATTCTTGTTTATCTGAAAAGCAGTGCTAAAGTCAGTTATTCTGCTATGAAAAATTCTGTTACTTGTCAGGGGGTGTCTTTGTTTTGGTTCTTTTAACCTGCCCAATGCCACTTTAGCCAATTATATTACAGCACCCTGGGTTGCCTAGTTGGAAAATTGCGTATTTCATTCATTCAGTCAGAAAGGTTCTCAAAGCATGCGTCTGTGACAGAAGCAGACTCCGAAATGTGACGCAGATTCAGAGTTCCACATGAGGTTATTAATTAGCAAATAATATAAATATTATGAATGTAAGCATTAGGTGAGCAGGTTACATTGTAACCCCATGTCCTAACAACATGCTATGTGACGAGATTTGCAGTGATAAGCAATTTGGCTGCACCAGACGAAACACAACAGAAATTTAAACACAGCCATTCAGAGGCACAGAATATGCACTCACTCAAGAAATGGTAAGGTTTATAATCTAATTAATACATATTAAACCTCTTTAACATTATTAAATGTAGATGCTGAGTTCTAAAGTTCAATTTCAAACGGTTTATTTTATTTTCAAGATCTGAGGTGAACTATCTGCTGCTGCTTTCAGTAGTATGGCAATAAATGTCATGTAAAATGGCATTCACACTCACATTATTAGCATTTAACACTGAATAAAGCACATGAGGTTTACCAAAGGTGATCATTGTCATAGTTTTCTGTTGTTCACCTGCAAAAAAATAGAAGCAGTTTCTAAAATATAAATTCCAGGTGTTAGTTAGGACAAAAACTCCTTTTAATATGAAAATATTTCTTCTATCGGGAGCCGTTGCTTTTATTTAAAACACAATTTAAATCAGCCTTCAGGCTCAACATTCAGGCTCGAGGTGGTCCTCAATCTGGCAAGCTGTGCTTGCGTGTTTTGATCCAAGAATGCAATACCTAGTTCTATTTCTATCTTATCAATTTGTTTGACAACTGGAGGCTCAGAGTTGGACTTTACCAATAAATCTAAGTATAGTATTTTTCTAGGTAACTACTGTAATATTTATGAATAAATATATAAAAAGTTATAAATAAAATTATTATAGAATAAATTAAAATTACATAGGCTAAATACAAACATGCATGCATAAATCGATAATATTTTTTATTGTTACAGGTGTGTGTTTGTGGGCGTCAACTAATGCACAAAAAGTGAGACAAAGGCACACCTCTACGATCGTCTCATTAAGATGATGCAGAAGTGCTTTCCAAAAGAGAAGGTTTTTTTTACCTCTTCATCCCTTCGAAGCTGTCACTCCGAAGGGTAAACCCGGTGCTTCAGATACTAGAGAGCATTTGATTAGTCTGAAGTTTTGATGAGAAGCTGAAGTGCGTGGTGATGTCATGAAAACAACAAATTCATATTGGTGGATCAATGACGTGACAAACTGCAACTGTTTTCAATACTTACAGTTAAAGTCTGAATTATTAGCCCTCCTGAATTATTAGACCCCCTGTGTATTTTTTTTCCCAAACAAAAAGATTTTTTCAACACCTTTCTAAACAATAGTTTTAATAACTAATTTCTAATAACGGATTTATTTTATCTTTGCCATGATGACAGCACATAATATTTGACTAGATATTTTTCAAGATACTAGTATTCAGCTTAAAGTGACATTTAAAGGCTTAACTAGGTTAATTAGGCAACACATTGTATAATGATAGTTTGTTCTGTAGACAATCGGAAACAAATATTGCTTAATGGCTCTAACAATATTGACCTTAAAATGGTTTTTAAAAAAAATTTAAAAAAACTGCTTTTATCCTAGCAGAGACAACAAATAAGACTTTCAAATAAGACAAAAAGTATTATAGGAAATACTGTGAAAAATTCCTTGCTCTGTTAAACATCATTTGGGAAATATTTGAAAAAATAAAAAATCCACAGGAGGCCTAATAATTTTGACTTCAACTGTATATGTTCTAAATACTTATCCGAACACCCAAAAACACTTTCATTTTACATTTCAGAACTCTTTGTTTATATTTAAAGGGGCAGTTCAGCCAAAAATTAACATGACCTCATCATTTACTCTCCCTCGTGTGATTTTAAACTTTTATGAAAAAGTTTCCTTCTTCGGTTAAAATAAAAAATATATATATTTTGAAGGATGCTGGTTTCTGGACCCATCGACTTCCACAATAGGTGAAAAATTACTATGGAAGTCAATAGGTGCCAGGTACCAGCATTTTTCAAAATATCTTCTTTTGTGTTTGACCGAAGAAAGAAACTCAAACAGGTTTAGAACAAGTGAAGGGCGAGTAAATGATGACAGAGTTTTAATTTTTGGGTGAACTATGCCAAAAAAATTGGATTTCCTGTTCTTCTTTTTTTTATCGAGAGCATTTGATTGGTCAGAAGTTGAAGTCTCCTGTGATGTCATAAAAATGATGAATCCATATTTGGATCTATGATGTGATGAAAGAAGTCTACAACTTCTAAATATTTATCCTAACATCTAGGGCTGCGCGATATTGGAAAAATCAGATATTGCAATGTTTTATTTTTCTGCAATAAACATTGCGATATGAATACAGTTTCACAAGATGGTTTGAATAGCTTCATTTGACTATATTTGAGCTCTATCTGAAAATCTAACAGAATTCAGGAACAAAAATGAAATAAATCACAATGCAAAAAATGCTTTTCTTACTTTGCTTATTTTAAGGGAAACCTTTGACATTTCTTCTGAAGGTTAAAAAAAATCTATTTTTACTTGATCTAAGAATTTTTTGATATTTGAACTAGAAACAAGACAAAGCAAAGTTATCTGTCAATGAGGTAAGTAAAATAATCTTCCTTTTGCTTTGAAATGTGGATATTTGGACTAGAAACAAGACAAAAAAAAATCTGTATAAATAATTAAATACAATAAATCTTTGTTACACCTCCAAACATCATCATTTTGTGTACCCAAATGTTCTAATCTCTCTTGAAATTCTGTCACAGGACATAAAAACACATGCAAATAATAAACCTTCACTCTATTATGGTTAAACTTAGCAGTGACTCTACAAATCACATGTTCTGTAGCTCATGGTCAACTATAATTCAGACTCAACATTGCATATCTTGCGATGTGACGGCGGATGTGCACATTGCGATATCAATGCTGAAACGATATATTGCGCAGCCCATCCATTCGTCCATCCATCATCCATTCATTTTGATTTCAGTGGGACTCTAAAGCACAGATTTCAGAACTTTTTCAGGTTGTATTTAAATTTTTGAAGAAAAAAATAATAATAACTCGAATTGTTGGAATCCAGTAATGCTTCCTGTTGTGTTTTTTTTCTCGACTGCTCTGTTTGTAATATTCAGAAGTGTGTGTGTTTGTGGTTTGCAGGGTGTTTAAAGGAAGCCGTGTTGGCGTGAGATGTTTCCAGTTTTGTGGGTCAGTCAGTTCAGTGATGGGCAGTCAGGCAGGACAGGATGTTCTTCAGGCGGTATCACTTTCTCTACAGCGGGATAAAGCTTATCTCTCCAACACAACACACTCACACAGATTCTGGCACAAGATGCAGGCTTGCTTATTCTTACACTGCTCTATACACTGGTATGATACACACACACACACACACTTTTCTATCGTTGCAAATGTTTACATTTGTGGGGGGAAAGAAAAACTGCTCGAATATTTAGATGCTCGTTCACCTTTAAAAATATAAGATAGATATATGTGTTTTTTTAATTAATGATTTAAGTACAAAACAAAAACATTTATCACAGATAAACATCTGTGAGTACATACAGGGTGCGAATTACAGAGGGGTTTGGGGCTGTCTGACCCCCCTAATTAACGCTTGATCCCCCATGAAGGACATCAAAACAAGATGTATGGGGGGTCTGCCCTTTAATAGTTAAGAAATAGTTTGCTCTGATCTGTATCTTGAATAGTATCAATTAATTAAATAAATTATTAATTAAAATAATATAGATAACTTCAATATACATTTGACCACCCCTATAATGGCCCATACCATTGTAAATGCATGTTTGTGCCAGAAAAAAAGCTTCTTTAAAAAAGGCGTTTGTAGATATCTGTAAACTAGATGATGCTTAGTTTGTACTTTATTATACACTTGCTCGCACATGGAAGTTAAAAAGTAAAATAAAAAAATACGTGCAGTCTTTCATGGTCTTCCATTAATAGGTGCAGAAAAGCAAACCTGTTAATATCCCCCAAATAAATTAGATGTAATTGAATTAAATATATAAATTTGGTTCACTGAGGCATATTACCGAGCATAACCGAAAAACTTGACCCCCCCCCCCCCAATCGTCAATGTGTAATTCGCACCGAGTACATATGCATAGATGTATATTGGATAATACATTTGTGATGCTATATTTATAGTGGTTATTACTATTAATATTGTGTCAAATTATTACTGTTGAAAATATGAAGTAAATCATTAATATTAAAAGAAAATATATTGTACATTGACAATTATATCTTAAAGTATTGAACTCAAAAATATAGACAAAATAATAAATACACAATATTTTAGTTGAAAAGATATTTTAAATGTATTATGATTTACATAACTGTAAAGGATTAACCAGTCAATTTACAATGAAATGTATAACAGCATTTTCATTCCATACTGTACTTATGCATGCGTGTATATGTATTTATAAATGTATGCCTATATATTTTGATTTAGAAATACCAAAAGAATGTTGCATAAAATATTTTAAAAGTCAAGATTTCTAAAATATAATCAGAAGTCAATATCCTAAAAGTCAAGGTAAGATTTTTATATATTCATAAAGTCAAATACAGATTTATTTCATATTGAAAAATATGCATATGTAGTAGGATTTACATCAAACTTCATACAAAGAATCAATTTCATTCATTCATTCATTCATTTTCCCTAGGCTTAGTCCCTTTATTAATCAGGGTTCGACACAGTGGGATGAACCGCCAACTAATCCAGCATATGTTTTACGCAGCGGATGCCCTTCCAGCTGGAACCCAGCACTGGGAAACACCCATACACTCTCACATTCACACACACACTCATACGGCCAATTTAGTTGATTCAATTCACCTACACCGCATGTCTTTGTACTCTGGGGGAAACCGGAGCACCCGGAGGAAACCCACGCCAACACGGGGAGAACATGCCAACTGACCCAGCTGGGGCTCGAACCAGTGACCCTGCTGTGAGGCAACAGTGCTAACCACTGAGCCACCGTGTCACCCCAGAATCAATTTCAGTTTAGTCTATATAGTCTGTATATATAAACCTTATTTCATATTAAAATAAATATGTAGACATTTACAGTTTCTAACAAAAGCAATTTCAGTTACAGATAAATTATGAATCTTTGAGTGGATACAGCATATTTATAGGGTATAAACGCTATAACTCATAAATGTAGTGTGTATGTGTGTGAAATCTAGAAGCAAGTGTGTGTTTGTTGGCATGTGTGGAGTTGTACTCTTTCTTTAGGCGCTGCAGAACAGAAATTGCGCTGCACCAAACTTGCTGTTATTTTAATCTGTCTCTCTGGAGTAAACTCAATAAAGGCTGACAATACTCCCGTCGCCACGGCAACACACTTGACTGATGCATATTGCCAAGGAGATGAGGGGCATTTGTACAACTCAACTGTCTGTTCGCGGTGATGCTGCCAGACAAATAAACACTCCAACACTCCTCCGCCATCAGCAGTGCTAACCTCATTAGCACACCAGTATGGCTAAAGTAAAGCCGGAATATGTGGAGGAAACATTTGATAACATGGATCATGGATAACAAGGAACATGGAACAGACCATTACATTTTTTTTTTAAGTAGCTCTATAGAAGTCACAAATCTAGCTTATCTATATGTTTTATTCAAAATTGCGAATTTATATCCTACCAAAGTTTATTGCGAAAATAGTTTGAGCTCAAATAAAAACAGTTAATTCGGTTATTCTATAATTGCACAATTAAAAAGCAATTCCAAGTTTACGTCTTACAATTATATTTTTATTCCCCCTCAGAACTGCAAGTTTCACAATTTTGTTTCTTCAGAATTGGGAATTTGTGCGGTTTTATTTCCCACAGATTTGCAAATTTAGCAATTATTTTTTTTCTTTTCTCTCTCTCTCTCTCTGCCTAGAATTGCACGTTTCGAAATTATTTTGTTTTCCTCAAAACTGCTCAATTTCGCAATTATTTGACCCCTCAGAATTAAGTTCTCTTAATTGCAAGATTAACAATATTTTTGTCCTCAGAATTGCATATTTCGCAATAATTATTTCCTCAATTGCAATTCTTTTTTCCCCCTGCAATTTGTTTTCAACAGAATTGCTAAAAGTTAGCAAACTTTGCTGTTACTTTCCCCCCAAAATTGCACATTTCAGTTTTTCTCAATTGCAAATTTTGCTATTTGTTTTTCTCAGAATTGCTAAATTTAAAAAAAAATCCTAAATTTCAAGTTTTGCTATTCATCCCCCAAAATTGCAATATTTGTTTTCCTCAGATTTACAAATTTTGCAAAAATATTTTTCCTTCAAACCTGCAAAATTTTGCAATTATTTACTTAATCCCAGGGTCATTTATATCAAAGTTGATATTTAGCCGCACCACATATTGGTGTTTCGTAACATCTAGTTTATATGAGGAGAGTTGTTAGTCCAATGCTCAACCCCCAATCTGGAGGACCAGGACATACACACATACACTACGGACAATTTAGCTTACCCAATTCACCTCCATTTCTCACAATTACAAAAATTCTAAATTCAGAGGTGAGAAAATTCAGATTCGAGATGTAAATTCACTTGAAAAAGTTCTGATGTGTGTTCAATAACATAAGAGAAGTTTGAGGCTATGATTAACACTGTTGATGAGAGGATGTTCATTAGTGATGCTCTGTTGGAAAAGCTGAAAGTGTTTCTTCGAGCGTTATACTGGTGGAAACGCAACAAGCCGACCTTTTATTTTAAGACACGTGTAAATTGCATTGCCGGAGTTCTGAAAGTAGCTGTTTGGATGAAATGATGTTGTTGTGTGACTCATTCCGCTTCTCAGGAGTTTCACTTGACTCCAGTGTAAAAAAAAATAAAATAAATGTGTAAGATGCAATTCAGAATTCAGAGGAAAATAAATGTTTAATTAATATTATAAATTTTTTTTTAATTAAAATAAAAAAATATTATTATTATTATTATTATTATTATTATTATAAAAAGTTAACGTGATTTTCGAGATGTTATCTTGAAATGAGAGGAATCTGGATGTAAACAGTCATGTGTATTCATATGACTTTCAATTTGTGGAATTAAAATGACAACTGTAAGCTGTAAAATAATTCTTGGGGAGGGGAAAGTTCAAGTTAAATATAAGAAAATAAAAATTAAGAACTCCAGAGATGTAAACTAATATCAAGTCTAAATTGCGAGCACTAAGAATTCAATGAAAAAACTTTTGATTATGAGATATTAACTTTGAATTCAAGAAATAAATGTCATTTGTGGGATGTTAACTTGCAATTATGATATATATATTATACACACTATTTCTAAGAAATGCACAAGCTTTTTTAGAATGTGTCAAAACAAAAAATGTAAACTCCATTTTAAAATATTTTTTTAGAATTCACACAAATGACATGTTATACTTGAATTCTGAGATTACATCTCATAAATATTTTTCATTTTAAAAAGTTTTTTTAAAATCAAGAAAACAATACCAAGGGAAAATAAAAACAGCTGATATGCGAGATTGTGATAAATAAAATAACATCTAAATCTTAAAAAAAGTCATTTGTGGGAAAACTTGATTTTGTGTTGAAATTATAATATTATTTTAAAATTACTCTGTATTAATTTTAAAACAAGTTTTTTAATGTGTCAAAAACAAACAAAAAACATGTCAAATGAATTCTGAAAAATAAAGAAAAATGTGAGATTTGAATTCAGAGATTTTTAAATATATAATAATAATAATAATAATAATAATACTGAAAAAAAATTGAATATCAAATGAAAAAAAAAATATATATATATATATATAAAATTATATATATATTTATTAAATCAATGTTAAAAATTGCAATTGTTATTAAAACAAAAAAATAATTGAATTGTGAGATATAAACATTTATTTTTAAGTTAAGATTACATCTCCCAAATCTGCTTCTTTTCCCCATCTGAATTCGAAGCAAAAAACTTCTCAACAAAGAGTGGACAAAGATGTTAATTAGTGTCATATTCTCTGGCAAAAGCCTGAAAGTTGGCGCGTTTCTTCGACTGTTGTATTGGCGCAAACGTTACAAGCCAACTTTTGAATTGTAGATGTGTAAATTGCATTAAAGTGGATGAAAATGGTGGTGGTGGTGGTGTAAATGGTGTGACTCCGGTGTAAAAAACACACTGGAGTAGAAGAGTTAATGAGACTTTTTTCATGAAGCGGATGCTGAATTTCCCAGTAACAAAAGGACACAATCAGAGGTGATTCCCTGGTTTGCTCTGCTTTGAGTCGCAGGTTTTGATCTTTTTTTTTTATATGTTGTTGTTTTTGATGGTTTTGTTGGCTCTTTTACTGGAGCTTCAGAAGCTTCTGACGTCTGAAGCCGTAAACCCACGCGCTGCGCGACAGGCTAAATTTACACATCTCCGATGAGGAGGATGATGATGAGGGCGGAAAACGCAGAGAGAGAAATGAATCATAATGCCAACAATAACCAGTGCGTTTGATCTCCGCTTTGATTTCTTGTAATGTGGCAAATCGTAACAAGCAGCAGGTTAGCATGCAGCGCTTCAGTTTTAAAAACAAAAAGAAAACTACATCTTATTGACAGGATAAATTTAGCCAGGTGAAAAATATTATAGAATATTATGCAACTATGCTTAAAAAAAAACAAAAAAATAAACTACTACTACTACTACTACTAATAATAATATTAATAATAATTTTATTTTTCTGTTAATGTAATTTTAAAATTAAGATTTATAGTATATATTACATTATTATAGATAATATTTACATTATATTATAAAACATAAAATACATTTTTTAATATTAAATTTGCATTTTATATTTCTTAAAATTGAAATCAATACTTATTACTACTGAAATAACTTTGTAAAATACATTTATTTAAATTACATTTTAAAATATTTTTCACCCCCACATGGATATATTTACATTACATATGGAATATTTAAAAACATAAAGAAATATAATTCAAAAATATATATTATTATTATATATAAATATATTTACTTTCAGGCACACACAGATTTACTTTAGGTATTGAATAGTTTCACACAAATTAAAATATAGAAAATATATATACATATATACATACATATACATATATTTTCTATATTTTAATTTGTGTGAAACTATTCAATACCTAAAGTAAATTTAAAGTAATATATATATATATATATATATATATATACACACATATACATATATATATATATAAATATGTGAATTTACCAGTCGTATTTAATTAAAATTGCTTAAATAATTGTATTAAACTGTTTATGCACATTATTATCTTTAAACATTTCTGAAATGTAAAAAAAACTAAAACTTTTTTCATCATTAAATGGTCATAAATATCCAACATTTGCTATTACACTGTGCACTTTATGTATACTATTATGCTAATTGTCCTCAACGCTAAAAAAACAGGTCGCTTTTTAAAGCATTCGCCCCTTCAATCCACATCAATCCTTATCCATAAATCCATCTGCAAAGCACCAGACCAGGCCGACTCTAAAAGATCACTCGGGTCACTAAAAAAGCCTGCATGTGTCAGTCGTCTGCCTGTAATAAGCCTCCGCTGTCAATACACACAGTCATTACTTCAGCATCTGTCAAAAACACACACACCTAGAGTTCACAGCAGCAGACGCGAGCCGACGCCACGCAACTTTATTACAGACCAAAACAAAAAGAGTGGCGACACAACAGCTTTAATAACGGCCAGACGGAGAGATATTGAGTGGCCATCGGATGAAGGCTCCGGAGGAACAGTGATTTAAATGACTTTGGGTTTCCTGTCGGGCAAAGGCGACGAGGGAGAGAGCGGCGCGCTAAATAATAATAATATGAGAAGGTAATAAAGAGGTGATGTTGGACAGACGTAGAGCTGCGGGGGGGAGATTTGAAAGTGTCCGTCAAAAGTCGAGGATGATGGAGAAAACGTCGGTTTGTTGGACAGGGTAAGATTTGTGGGCTGTTTCCGGGATAAAAATGAGTAAATAAAAAGGTTGATTGCAATTGTAATTCTGAGGAGAGGTGTAACTTTGGGATATAAACAAATTGGGGAACGCATTACGATATTGTGAGAAAAGTCAGCCCCGTCATACACTTAACGGAATGTGGCACAAGGCACAATGATTTTCAGATCCTGCGCCACATTCTTGAAAAAGCAATTGCATTTGCGTCTATTTGTGCCCATCATGGGCTGCTCTGAAAAGGAGGTGTGTTAAGGCACATTGTAGGCGTGTTGCTATTTTAAGGCAACTGGAATAGACAGTGCCATTTATGAACTAAACAATGGCACAGTTTTTTATGTCTTGTCATTTAAAGAGCACGTTATATACTGTTACGTTATATACTTACATACTGCTGCTTTCCCTTTATTTTTTTGAGCAGTATATAATAATGTGCACTAATAAATAGGTCCACAACTCATGCATGCGTTGCTTATTACACACACAAGGATGCGCAGCAGCACACAAACATCTTTAAATTTAAAGGATTTTAAAAAGAAAGAATGACTATTGTTTACATAAATATATAAAACCGATGGTCTGCTCGTGTGCAATGTCAAAGCGCACGAGCTACAGATGAAGCTAGATTCCATTTCCTCACTAGTGAATCGTTTAGTTTTTCTAGTCTGCCATGTAGATAGCGAATGCGCCATGGCGCGACAGCAACTTGCTCTTAAGGGGAATGGGAGATGAGACTAATTAAAACCCTTTTAGACCATGCGATGGGCACAATGACCTTTTTTCCTGTCCTTAAAATAGCACAAAATGGATTGAAACAGCCTAAGTGTACCTGCGCCATGCACTTTACACCATGCGCTTAGATAATTAAAATAGTAATACAAGTAGAGTAACAGTTTATGATATTGGGGTGGAAATAAGAAAAATAGGATTGTGAGATGTAAACTATGATTTCAAAAGATGAAACTAAATATATGAACTGCAAGATGTAAGTTCATAGTTCTAACATAAAAAGAGCTCATATACTGGGAAGTGTAAATTAAGAATAGCAAGAAAAAGTCAGAATTGCTCATGTACATTCAAAATAAAGTCAAGAAATATGATATTTGTAAGCTATCAACAGACTTCTGTCCAAATAAAGTCAAGAATGGAGCTGTCAACTCAGAGTTCTGAGAAAAATCTATCAGAACTGCTTCAATGCATGTTCAGAATTCCATGACAAAAAAGGTCAAGCTCAAGACATTCATTCAGAATTCTGAAGAAATAAAAAACAATTAGAGAGTTAAACTCTTAAATTTGAGAAATTGTGTAAATTCAGAAGTCTACCTTTAATCTTTATTTCACAACAGAATGCTAATTCTAAATTCACAAGTAGATCAAACTCCACTCAAAAAAAATATTTTTTGTTGCTTGGTCAAACTACCAATTTAAAACGAGCTGAAACAATTCTTGATATTTCATTGGGACAACCTAACTGTTTTATGTTCAATCCCCTTAAATTTGTAAAAACTAATAAAGTTAACTTAATTCCTTCATGTTGTCCCAACACAAATTGATTGTGTGGAACCCTGTATTTTTACAGTGTTGTGAAATGTAAATGAAAATTTAGAAGAAGAAAGTCAGAATATCAAGATTTTAGAAACTTTAAACAATTCTGATTTCCATCTAAACTCAAAGTCATACTTGCAATTTCGAGATGTCCAGTTGAAGACTATTTTACTAGCCCTCCTGTACATTTTTTAATTCTTTTTCAAATATTTCCAAAGTGCGGTTTAAAAGGTCATTGGTTTACCTTCATACACACACACACACACACACACACACACACACACACACACACACACACACACACACACACACAATATAGATTGCATATTATGTCATCACATATAAACACACAAACAAGTCACCATTTTTTTTATTTTGTGGTGAAAAAATCTTTGATAGTTCGTAGCTTCGTTTTGTGCCATGAGCTGTGAAAGTCTTCCAGCTGCAGAAACACAGACAGCATCATTTTCCACTGTGTTTGAATAAAGATGATGAGCTCTAGTTTGACCTGAAGGATCGAGTCTGTTTCTAAGGGAACAGTTTGGCTCGGTCTCAAACTCTTCTCTGTGCATCAGGAATTTGCCCTTTAGCATCTTTAGCTACTGACTGAAGATCAAGCTACATTCACCAGCAGCGTAGCGCTATTATTACTAGCGGTCTGGAAACACGGTATTGACATTATAGGAGTATCATTGTTTGTACAATGATAATAGATGCTAATGCTATGGCCAAGTGTTGGGTCAGGATGGTCGAGTAGCAAGGTAATAAATGGCAAGCTAATAAGAGAGATTACTTAGCAGTATATTTGAGAAAAATGCTAAGAATTAGAGACTGAAGTACTCCGACAGAATGCTATGATTGTTAGCATTTCAAAGTCTATCAACACTAAAAAAAATGCTGGGTTCCACACAATTCCTTCATGTTGTCCCAACACAAATTGAGTTAACTTCATTGTTTTTACAAATTTAAGTGGACTGAACATAAAACAATTAGGTTGTCCCCCCCAAAAATAAATCAAGAATTGTGTTGATTCAACTCATTTTAAATAAAGTAGTTTGAACAAGCAGCATTTCCCGGTGCTGGGTTGCGGCTGGAAGGGCATCCGCTGTGTAAAAGATATGCTGGAATAGTTGGTGGTTCATTCTGCTGTGGCGACCCCAGATAAATAAGGGACTAAGCCAAAGGAAAATTAATGAACAAGCAGCAAATCTTTTTTTGAATCAATTTAAAGTGCCAGAATGTTTTTTTATTGTCAGCCTGAATGCATGTGCCAGACAAAATGTATTTTTGTTTGTCGTTTTTTTGTAGTTTTTTTTATTAGTTATGTTGTGCATTGATTAAGTTCATAGTTTTCTATTTTTCTATTTTTCTTAGATAGAAATATAATTAAACATTGACACAAACCATTTTTTTCCAGCCCTGTGCAAAAAGCTGCACTGTGTAATATATACATTTATTTAGTTATTATTTAAAGTAGTATATCTTCATTCATTCATTCATTTTCAGCTTAGTCCCTTTATTCATCAGGGGTCGCCACAGCGGAATGAACCTCCAACTTATCCAGCATGCGTTTCACACAGCAGATGCCCTTCCAGCTGCAACCCAGTACTGGGAAACATCCATACACTGTCACATTCACACTCATACACTACTGCCAATTTAGTTTATTCAATTCACCTATAGCGCATGTCTTTGGACTGTGGGGGAAACCGGAGCACACGGAGGAAACCCACGCAAACACGGAGAGAACATGCAAACTCCATACAGAAATGCCAACTGATCTTAATTCATTTAAATTAAATTGTACATATACATACAGTGCTCAACATATAAGTATACCCCTCACAAATCTCTCATTTAGATTAATATTTTTCTATAGGACGCTTTACAATATTATATTTGTGCATATACTTTAGATAGTCAGTATTGAAGCCAAATCTGGAGCTAATCTAACAAAATAACTTATGATAACCGTCCAAAATCAATACACCCAAATTTATATGTTAGGGGAAAATATGATTATTTTTTAAAGAGCAAAATTCAAGCGAAAAATAAATAAATAATAATAATAATAATAATAATATTAAATTGTTGAAATTTTGTAGTTTATCAATTTTTTTCAAATATTTCACATGAATTTAAATGTATTATCTTTCTAATATGTTCTGACTAAAATATTATTTTAATAAATAGATCCATTTAATAAATCGGTTTTGTTCAAATGCACCAAAATATATGACCTATATTCACCTATTTTCAAAATGGGGTGTACTAATTTATGTTGAGCCATGTACATATAGATATAATAATACATTGAAATTCAAATATCACAGCTAAATACATGTATATTTACATTATATAAGAAATAAACTGATCCAGAAACAGCATTCTCCCAACCTCTCTGATTATCAGGCATGGTTTAGAAATGATCCCAGAACAGTGAGACAGGCGGATCGTCCCCTCCATCCAATTAATTACAGTAATCACTGCAGAGAGTCGAGCGTCCCCGCAGGACCCCAAGAGACGCACAAAAACAAGAGCAAAAAGCCAGAAATAAAAGAACGGACGTCTTTAAGGAGACAGAAATGGCAGGTGTGAAGCCTCTGGTGTTTGGACTGAGGCTTTTTTTTTCTTTTTAGGGTGAAAGAAGATCCGCATGTAATTTGTTCTTGTGATACCTCGTTCCCTGCGTAAACCATTAATCTTCCTTAAACTCCCATGCAGAGGAGAACTCATTAGTTAACCAAAAAAAAAAAAAAACAGGCCAAATTTGCTGCGCTAAGCACATTATCTCTCAAACGCACACACAAACATGGAAATCTGGAGGCCAGTTTTCGCTAAATGAGTTTCTAATGACATCCAGCACACGGTTGGCGAAGCGTCGGATGCCGAGGAATTAAAAAAAAAAGGACTCAAAAACATCCTAATGGGTGTCATTTGCTAATGTGATTATATTTACAACAGGATGACTGCCGTTTCCTTACAACACTGGCGGTGGTCTGTGTTTATTTAGCACGTTTAGATGTTTGTCGCTCAGTATGCATGCCTTTTTTCGCTAGATAATGACCAAAAACACAATCAGTCCTATCAGTGGGGATTAGACACGAAAATAAGGCCGTTTATGATTCACGCTACCTACGGCCGCTTAATGGATACGACTCCGGCTGTTTTCTCTATGCGTCGTATTATAAATTTACACTTCAATTACGTCTCGCCGCGGAGCGTATTAGGCAAGGAAAGGACACATTTGACAGCTCGAAAGCCCCGTGACGGTGTCGAGGTGGTGTTTGTGAGTGTGGAAGAGAATATGATTTTGGTATTGATTTATGAAGCTGACAGTAAGCAGACGTTTATGACAGGATGGCCAGCCGAACGCTGAAGGATAATCGAGTGACGAAAATGCACTGGATGCGGGTTTTAAGGATGAGCGTTTACTATTAATATTGCTTATAATTGGGGTTAAAGAACAGAACAAACCTGCAGCTGGAGATTTTCAGACATTGTACTATAGATGTAAATGAGGCTTCAAATAGATGGTTTGTTAAGCAGAGACATGCTGTTACTTCACTATGGGGTCAAACCAAGTAGATGGGGGTGGATCAGGCAAAAAAAAAAAACTATTTAAAAAGACTTAAGCAATAGTTATGTAAAATTGACAATTACCTCATTTATTCTCCCTCATGGTTTCTTTCTTCTGTTGAACGCAAAAGATGATATTTTGAAGACTTGTTGCCCATTGACTTCCATAGTATTGAAAAAAAAATATGAGTGCCAGTAAACAGCATTTTTCAAAATATCATCTTCAAGAAACTCTAATAGTTTTTGAACAAAGAAATGATGAAAGGACGACAATTTTCATTTTTGGGTGAACTATCCCTTTAAAGGCCCATAATATATGATTATATTATATTAGTGTCTACACCAATGGACGTGCATTTATGTTTTGTTGTCTGTCATTTTAAAATGTTCTTGCTTTTTAAAGTCTGTAAATTCCGATTAGCTGTTTTTTGGGTTTATTAGCTGTGGGGTGTGTTTACATGAAGCTTTTCATTGATTAATCCTTAAAATATAGTAAACTGCATATGATATTAAAACCATCATTCCACTAAATAGCAAAGAGAATTAGCTAAAATGGCATTCATAGGTTTTTATGCAGATTAATGAAGCCCAGAGGTAGCATGAATGCATTTACATAGCAAAGTTACAACTACATAAAACTAAATTAAATACGAATAGGGTATTGCATCTTTAAAATAATACAAATATGAAATGTTGGTGGAAAAAAATGCAAAGATACTTTTAAAATATAAAAGCCACCAGTAGGTGGCAACAAAGTACTATCGTTAGATCCGTTCAGATTACACAATTTTTTCTCTAATTTTGGCGCGATTTGCTTGATGTAGGGTGTCGTGGGGATTAGTAAAGGGCAAATGGGCTGTCATAACGCAAGATTAGTTTCTTTTTGTGTACGGTGTCATTGCACAACAACAGATGCCACGTCTGCGACACTCACAGAAAGTCTAGCATGGTTATTTTTTTTCCCTGTCATACATAATGGTTTGATGCCAACCAATAGGAGCACAGAATCTCTTCCGTACACAGCTTTTAAAATGACAAAACATATTTGTAATGTACACAGCTTCTTGATGACAGAATGCGTGTTGTAGACATCAAGCAATGATTGATCATGAAGCAATGTAGTCTGGCATTATTAGTTTCCACAACAAGACAAGACAAGACTTTATACAGACAAACATAGCATAATCTGAAACAGCGACTGTTGTAACCGACAATAAAAATAATGTCGTCTGAACAGGGCTTTAAAAAGAGAGTCATGAATTCAAGCTATTTGTTCAGATAGCTGTTTCTAAAATGAAGAATGAAAGGCTCACAGAATCGTTGATATTTGTCTGTAACTGTTACTATTATGACAAAAATTAAGGTTATTTAATATTAACTTCTTGTTCAATGTACTGTGGTATAAAATCAGTGTGAAATTTGCAGTCATGCAGATATTCAAGAAACAGTTCTGTCTTGGTCATCAATAAAATCACTTGAATACAATAAAATCACAGCCATTCTCATATTAAAAAATAAATCTGGACTAGCGAGTTCAAAATAGATTATGCAAATGAATATTTTTGCCTTTTTCTAAATACAGTGGTTTGTCTCAATTAGTGATGGAAAACACAAACTTCAGATGAACTTACCTTAAACGCTGAAATTTTCTAGAGAGCGTCAGCCTCTGGTAACGTCACATCATCTTTAAATGGACTCCAGATCTGTAGGGGGCAGAAGAGAGTTTGATGTATTAGTCATTTGTGGAGATTATCAGAATCAGAATCAGAATCGGTTTTATTGCCAAGTGTGCTTACACACACAAGGAATTTGTTTTGGCTACAGAAGCTTCCAGTGTACATAAAGTGACAAGTGATTATTAGGGACAGATTTACTAAACAAGTCAGATTAGTGTGAGACTATTACTATAAAAAGCACCAATGGGCTTTGATATGCTCGGATAATGTATTCTCGCATTCAAAATAAAAAAAGAACACGAGCATGGGAAAATCACAACATGTCAATTGTAAAATTGTACTAAAATATACTAAACAGGGGTGACGCGGTGGAGCAGTGGGTAGCGCTGTCGCCTCACAGCAAAAAGGTCGCTGGTTCGAGCCTCGGCTGGGTCAGTTGGCATTTCTGTGTGGAGTTTGCATGTTCTCCCTGCGTTTGCGTGGGTTTCCTCCGGGTGCTCCGATTTCCCCCACAAGTCCAAAGACATGTGCTATAGGTGAATTGGGTAAGCTAAATTGTCCGTAGTGTATGTGTGTGAATGAGAGTGTATGGATGTTTCCCAGTGATGGGTTGCAGCTGGAAGGGCATCCACTGCGTAAAACATATGCTGGATAAGTTGGCGGTTCATTCCGCTGTGGTGACCCCAGATTAATAAAGGGACTGAGCCGAAAAGAAAATGAATGAATGAATATACTAAACATGTACTGTCGTTTGTGTGAGTCCTACTGCCCCAGTATAGTGAAGGGGACACTATACTGTCAGTGAGCGCCAACTTTCAGATGAGACGTTAAACCGAGGTCCTGACTCTCTGTGGTCATTAAAAATCCCATGGCACTTCTCGTAAAGAGTAGGGGTGTAACCACGGTGTCCTGGCCAAATACCCTCCATCAGCCCTTACCCATCATGGCCTCCCAAACATCCCTATCCACTGAATTGGCTCTATCACTGTCTCCCCACTCCACCAATAGCTGGTGTGTGGTGAGCGCACTGGCGCCGTTGTCCTGTGGCTGCCGTCGCATCATCCAAGTGGATGCTGCACACTGGTGGTGATGTAATTTTGGTGGTGTGACCCTTCATGATTGTGAAGCGCTTTGGGTGTATGGCCATACACAATAAATGTGCTATATAAATACACTTTACATTACATTGAGACTGATTCCTGAAAGACCACAGTGACAGACGAGTCTTTGCATTGATCCCGTGGGCCAGTTTGATCACCCACCGGTGACCTACTCACACCTGCAGTTCTCCATGATGGACATCCAGTGTTCTCTAGCCTCCGGCGCCTAGACTGCAGCTCCGCACAGGAAGTTTGGCCAGAGGAGAAATGGTCGTGCCCAATTGAGCCTGGTTTCTCTCTAGGTTTTTTTTCCTTCACTTTCGTCAATTGGTGAAGTTTGCTCCTCGCCACTGTCGCCACTGGCTTGCTTGGGACTTGTGGAGCTGCGCATCGATGGATTTGCTCTTCAGTGTTTGGACTTTCAGCAGTAAAAATTAAACCACACTGAACTAAACTGAACTTAAACTCTGAAAACTGGACTGACACATTTTCAATTTACTAGAACTTCTATGTGAAGCTGCTTTGACACAATCTACATTGTAAAAGCGCTATAGAAATAAAGATGAATTGAATTACTTTACATTACATAAATACAACTAATTTCCCAGTGATGGGTTGCAGCTGGAAGGGCATCCGCTGCGTAAAACATATGCTGGATAAGTTGGCGGTTCATTCCGCTGTGGCGACCCCAGATTAATAAAGGGACTAAGCCGAAAAGAAAATGAATGAATGAAATACAACTAAATTTACTATTGTAAGTCCCAATGCACAATTCATTTGAAAACTTTTTTTTCCTATTTGTTTAGTCTAAAATGAGACGTCTTTCGGATGAGACGTTAAACCGAGGTTATGACTCTCTGTGGTTGTTAAAAATCCCAGGATGTCCTTCGAAAAAGAGTAGGGGTTTAACCCCGGCATCCTGGCCAAATTTGCCCACTGGCCTCTGTCCATCATGACCTCCTAACCATCCCCATATCATAATTGGTTTCATCACTCTGTCTCCTCTCCACCAATCAGCTGGTGTGTGGTGTGCGGTCTGGCGCAATATGGCTGCCGTCGCATCATCCAGGTGGATGCTGCACACTGGTGGTGGATGAGGAGATTCCCCCCAATGTGTAAAGCGATTTGAGTGTCTAGAAAAGCGCTATATAAATGTAAGGAATTATTATTACTAAAAGTGAAACTCCTACAAACACACGTAATTCAATTTTCATGACTATAGTTTTTCACTGCGTTTTTAGCTACCTTTAGCTATAGCCGGAAGCTGCAACCATTTTTCATATTGTGACGCAGTTCCTAGAGAAACAGAATAATAAATGAAAAACAGTGGGCATGGCTTGTTTTTATTCTACTGCAAGCTGATTGGATGTAGTAAAGTAGATGTTTCATTCAGCAAGATTGGTGCTGCGTCCAAAATCGCATACTTCCATACTATATAGTACACTAAAAACAGTATGCGAGCCGAGTAGTATGTCCGAATTCATAGAATTCGAAAAACAGTATGCGAGAAGTACCCTGATGACCTTCCACTTTCGGCGAGATTCTGAAGTGCGCATCCGATACACGCTACGCTATCCCATGATGCCCCACGAGAGAATTCATGAATGGGAGTGAAGCGACGCAACTGACGTGGGTAGGTTATATGATCATGACAAAATGGCGGATGTAGTACGTCCGAGTTCCATTCATACTACTCACATTCATACTGTACAGAACGAACTATTCTAACGGTCGAGTAGTAAATTTTAATTCAAATGCAGTACCTACTGAGTAGTAGGCGATTTCGGACGCAGCCCGGGAAAAGGGTTTGGGGAGAGTTATTACAACCTAACAGACACCCCCACCTCGTCATTTCTGTTTGTTGCTGTCAAAACTGACAGTTGGAGGGGCGTGGTTAGGCATATTAGCCACGCCCAATACCTCAGGCAAACGTAATCTGAGAATTTAACTGAGAACAAACAGGAAGTGCATTTTCAGATTTCGATTAAAAATTACAAGGGCAAACTTTGCACAGATGCACAGATGAATTGGTCACCACAACACTAGCAATGTGAGCAAACAAAATCAATATGTTTGTTTTGATTTCATGTGTACTTTAAAGGGATAGTTCACCCATAAAATAATTCTGGTGAACTATTCCTTTAAAACATTATATATAAATACTAAAGGAGTGTTTGAGCTCTATGCGTAGAATAAATGTGGTGGAAGTTTAGTGTGTAGTATTTTTTGCACTACATAGTTTGTCCACAAAAATGGCAACACTGAACAAGACAACAAAACGTTGCCTTCATTAGAGATTAAAAATATGTCCACAACGACTTTAACTGCAAAATTTGTCTTAATTTATGTTGGTCAACTTGTTTGAATCACTTGTATACTTCTGGCTTTTTTTTTTATACTTGTATGATTTGCATATTTCTTCATATACAAATCTATTACATTGGGGTGTTAAATGTAGCATAATTTACTGCCATTATCTTTTCCCTTCTCATTCCTCTCTTTTTTGGGGATAACGCACAAAAAGTGGCACATCTTACCCCACACTCTCTCCATCATTTTTCTGTTTTTAAATGAGGTACCAAATGTACTTGAACCCGAAAGGAAAAGTTCAAATTTTGCCATTTATTGAGTTCTTGATGTTCTGCGGATGGGCACGTCGCACATTTACCTTCTTCTCTCCTCAAAGAGTTGGCTTTAGTTTTTGTTCCTCACTCAGAATTTAGTTTAGAGAGTCATCCGAGCTGTTTCGGGGGTTCAAACCCCCCTGGAATCGTCTCTCCGCAGAGCACAAGGCAAACTAAATGGGTCAGTCTCTTATCCATAATTAGTTCAAACGTCAAAGCCTCTGAATTATAAATGAGACAGGAAGTCAATCAAAATTTTTCTTGGATGTTTTACCATTTTATTTTTCTAAATAGGAGGAATCACTTCTATGACCTGATTTGACCAAATATAACGATCACTGACACATTTACTTTATATTTACGTGGCATATTGACAAATTATTGTATTGTGATGCCATAAGTGCAGGAAAATGTTTTTACTGTGAATAAGTGTAAATTCCTTCATTTTACAAATTTGGTTTGACGTTTTGTTTTTCTAAGTTTCCGCACTAACTTCTAACATCTGTGTGGTTACGAAATTTTCCACGATTCCTTCACTTTTTTTTCCCTTTCACTAATCAAAATATTAATTAATTCATTTTCCTTCGGCTTAGTCTCTGATTTATCAGGGGTCACCACAGCGGAATGAACAGCCAACTATTCCAGCATATGTTTTTACACAGCGGATGCCCTTCCAGCCACATCCCAGTAATGGGAAACACCCATACACTGGCCAATTTAGTTTATTCAATTCACCTACACCGCATGTCTTTGGACTGTGGAGGAAACCGGAGCACCCGGAGGAAACCCACGTGAACACTGGGAGAACATGCAAACTCCACACAGAGATGCCAACTGGCCCAGTCGAGACTCGAACCAGCGACCTTCTTGCTGTGAGGCAACAGTGCTAAACCACAAACAGACAAAACAACATTGTGCAAGATATTGTGCAAAAGTTTTTTAAGGTTGAAAAAAACAAGTAGTTCAACATGATTTTGGTACGTTCAAAAGTAAACATTGTTTTCTTTATTGAGTCCTTGTAAGATGGAGTTTACATAAAGCATATAGAGAGAAGAGTGTTTCTACAGTGTTTCTTCCAGTATTGTCTTTTGCAATTATGAGTTTTACAGATAGATAGATAGATAGATAGATAGATAGATAGATAGATAGATAGA
>CAIGQV010007757.1:15917221-15944724 GCA_903798115.1 Danio jaintianensis
AGATAGATAGATAGATAGATAGATAGATAGATAGATAGATAGATAGAAATAGTGCAATAATGTGACACTCAATTTTACAAATAAAAGCCAGAATTGCAGGATGTACATGCAGAACTGTTAGGGAAAAAGAATTCTGAGTTGTTGTTTTTCCAGAATTTAGATTTTCTTAGACAAGCTGCAAATTTATTAATTACCGCTTTGATTATTTCGATTCTTAGTTTAGATCTCATAATTATGAATTTCTTTGAATCATGAGATTACAATTTGCAATTGTGATGCATACTCGCAATAATGAAAAAAAGTCAGATTTGTTTTCTTGCCATTCTGAGTACTCTAGGCTCTCACAATTGACTTTTTCCCCTTCACAGTTTACAGATTGAGATCTTGTATATAACTTCTCAAAATCATAAGATTTAAACTTGCAATTCTGACAAAAGAATAGCAAGACAAACTCACAGCTGCAAAAAAAAAAATCTGAACTGAGTTTCTCAGAGCTTTGAATGGGAATCAGAATTGCCAGTATTTCTCACAAGTTTGGGTTCATGGTCACATCTCTGACTTACTTTTTTCTTGCAATTGTTGTCTTTTCTTAGAATCAGAATACATAAACCCAATTGTGAGATGTCAACCTAAACTTTCGACTTGACAACTCCAAGTTTATAGTCTCTTGCAACTGTTTATATTTCAGTTTAATTTACTTTTTTTAAATTAGAGTTATATTTAATCTCAGACCTTTGATTCCATTCACAACTGTGTTTATATCTAGCAGTTCTGACTTTATTTCTCACAATTCTGAGTTAATAGCTCACAATTATAAGAGGAACTCACACTCGTCGCAATTTCAGAAGACACCATTATAACAAATAAAAGTTAGATCCATGCAAGTTTAACTAAATGGACAGTTGTAAAATAAAATTGTTTCAAAGTACAGTTTCTTTAATGACTTCTTGATGTTTTATGGTTTGTTGGTTTGCGTCACTCTAACAACATTTATATTAGCTATATATATATATGATGGAATTCATCCCGTACCCTTGCATTTCCCCTCTCAATCTCCTCAGCAAACACAGCTAATGTAAATCATTACCTGGCCCACCACACACAATCTACAAGCCATTACTACCAATCTGTGTCTGAACGACAGCACGGGTCTGGGGAACAGCGAGTCTATCACTCAAACGCGGCTCCAGGCTAACAAGTTCTTAGCCGATGTGTTAAGAGTCAATGTGATTGATTGTTTTTGAATCACTTCATGCTTTTTTTAACCAGAAGTGCATATATACGCGTGTGTTTGTACTTGATTTGTCAAGCTGACCAGCGGTAAATCATTTGTTTGTATGCGTGTCTGCATGGGTGAAGCTTAGGAAAACATGAGCAGGTAGGAATATTTTAACACAAACCAAAATACATATGGTTATATAGACAGATATTGTTTCCATAGTGGCGATGACAGTAATGCACATTTTATTGCCCCAAAATTATTGTAATACAGTTTTAATGTACAGAAAAAATGCTAGGCTATGACATTCAATGCTTAAAATAATAATGACTACATGGCTCCTACTTGGCTGCCTTTTTTCTCAAAAATAAGTTTTTAGTTTTTCTAATTTTTATATTACACACATAATTGAATAATACTGTAACAGTTAATTTCTTTGTTGGATTTGAATCTTTTAAAATACAGATTAATGTTAAACGTATTAAAAAAACATTTGAGTGTTTTATCATTTAATATATTACAGAAAGAGTACTGGTAAATCAATTTAAATGTTATCTTTTTGCTGCATTATTTTCTAAGGGAAAAAAAAATCATCTATATGAATCATCAATATTTAAAAATCACAATCTCATATTTATTATGCAAAAGCATTCAACAATTAGTTCTAATTTTGTTAAAAAAAATAATGATTTAAAAAAATTGCAGAATTGTATACATTTAAGATGTTTTATCCATCATAATGTTTTATATTTTTAATTGAATACCATAAACTAGCAGTAATGAGAAATGTGGGATGAGGTAGGCCTAACAGTGTCAGTAACTGGAGTATTTTTGGCAGAAGCAATTGTTACCATGGTAATTCCTATCAGAACACCTACAAAAAAATAATAATCATTGAGTGGGGACTGCAGATCCGGTGTAGTTTTCAACCTGTCTAGCCTACGTGTGTTGATTCAGCAGGGACAAGCGGCGAAAACTGAGCTCGGATCAGCATATTGGCTCTAATATAGCGGTTAAATATGAGCTCAGCAGGTCCCAGAGCAAGGCTTTGATTAAATCAGCGTCCATGGAGAGGCTGAGCTTTCACACAAACCTTATTTCTTCCCTCCAACTCGCCTTTTTCCACATCGCCTGGGCAAGAAACCCGCCAAGACTGTGAGAGAATTACCTCAGACCTCATTCCTAAACAAAACTCAGCCTGAAAAGTTGAAATCTCAAGAGAAGACGCTTCCGAGACATATGAGGGGGGGAAATGATGGCTGCGAATCCAAACTCAATTCAGATTCTTATTTTAGAAAGCGATAAACAGCTGTCACGTGACGCAAGGCGCGAAATTTATCAGTTCTCAAACGGAGCGGAGCGGTGACATATTTACGTTTTGTTTCTGACGACGGAGTAATAAGTTGTTTCCTTTTACGGTCTGAAATCCCGCCGTACTGTCACTAAACTGTCTTGTTACATGAATCAAACTAGTTCTTAGACTAATGGTACTTCAGAATTGACAGAAATGGTTTTAAATTGCCGTGTAACGCAATTTGCAAGTACTTAAGGTCAGGAACTGCGAAAACATGTCCTCGGTCTGACAGAACAAGAGAGGGACGATTTCTGCTTTCTCTCCATTAGGAAGAACATAAGAAATCGTTTTCAATGGAGCTGCCAGTCAGAATCTACGCTAGATGGTTTTATGAAGATAATCAAGGATGAGTACGTTGTCTAGAACTACCACACACAAACACACAAAAATATTTTACAGACCTCAACAGACACAAGTTATTCCAGTTTTCATTAAGGAAGGAAAGGTGAAGGGAATGAGAACAGGAAAGGAGGAAAAGAATGGAAATGATGAGAAAGGCAGAAGCTAAAATTGACTTTCTTGCTAGAACTTACTTTCTTAATAGGCCAATGCAATGTCAGTTTCCTTTTTCAATGTTTGCAATGATTATAAATCCAAAATCGGAATTGGCAACTTGTCCTTTACAAAATAACAACCGCAGAAAAGTTTGAGTTTGCCAGACAATACTAAGCAACTACTTGCTAATTAGTAGCAGGTGGAATCAGCAGGTGTACGTTTGATCCTAGAAAGAGTTTGATTAGTCTCAATTCCAACAAAGATTATTTGTCGATAATTACAGCCTGTTTTTAACACACAAAAAACTATTTTGAATTGGTCAACATTAGTATTTTGACAGCATTTCGTTTTTTTCTTTGAGGTAAAAAGGAGCTTGAAATACCTGGCAGCCGTTTACTGTTAGCAAACATTCTGATATCTTCTATGCCACTGTTAGCAAGGTTCAGTATTATAAACACATACAATTGTTGCTTTCAAATACACTTCATTTTGTTTTTACTATGAATAATTTGTACATTGTTTTTTATTAGCATCTTTTTATTAGTTCCAAACTTGAAAACTCTGGTTTCGTTGGAAAGTATAGTCCCATTGGTTTGTTCTTTGATTTATTTGATTTAAGTATATTTGGGCCTTAAAAGGGCCATTACACCAATTACGATAACTATAACGAGGATTAAAACATCTATAAAACTAATGACACAGGATCACATTCAGAAAATTTCCAAAATACAATACAGCAAGTCTAAGTACACATGAACACCGCAATATTGTTTTGTGATACTATATCAGTTGTCAAAAACACTGTCAGTATTTTGTGTGTTTATACCCAAGATTTATGACTGAAGCTTTGTGTTTAATTTAGAGTCTTGAAACCTGAGAGTGTAACTGGCAGTGTGAAGTTTTTAAAGCTGCAGTTTTACATAAGTATTAGTAAACCTAGCTATCAGTAGTTCTCTGTGCATTTTTGCTAAGATTTGAAAAACAATCTGAACTCTAATATGATCTGAACCACAAATCCTTTTATTCGTTGCATCAGTAATTATGAGTTATCCTATAAGATCAGACCATCCTCCTAAAAATATCACAATATACTGTAGTCAGCATTTGAAGTGGATCAAAGCCTTGCATCAAACTATTGAACACCCTTTTTGTCCAACTTTGACCCAACGTTTTTGATCCACTTCAAAGGTTTGCTGTCTATCTTAAATCCTCTTTCATGATATTCATTGACTTTCCATATTCTTGCCAAAGCCCTACTGAAAGCGATAAAAAAATGATGACAGCCAATTAGAATTAATCCAGTTTGTAAGCATTTAAAGCGAACAAAACTCCAAATGTTAATTGGTATGAATGCTAATATAATTACTAGTATATGGTTTGATCGAATTGCTTTAGGTGTGGGAATGCTCATGGTCAGATGTTTTCTAACAAACACGCAGTTATGCAATTTGATAAAGCACCAAAATAAGGTAAATTTGTATTTAATTTTGTTTTACCAAAAAACCCAGATTACCATCAAAATCATAGTTCTTATGCAAATCATTTTCGGTAACAATGTTACTTAATATTAAATAAGATTAAAAGGTCTCAAAACGTGAACACAAGTGGTTACAAGATACATTTTAACGCATGCTAATACCATTATTCAAACCTTAGTGATTGAGCATTTTTCAATTATCAACGGCCTCTTTAAACCCCAAATCTGTTCACAGGATAGCCTATAAGTGAGGGCTCAACCTATAGGAAGAGCGAGTGTGTAAGATGAAGAAATGACATTTAGAGTTCAGAAGCAGATGGGGTGTATGCTAACAGGATACACATCTAAACACCTGGTTTATTGCAGATCTGCCTTCCACATTCAAACGCTTCAACAGAAAAACAAGCTGACATTTTTCATAAACCAGAGCAGTGTGTAGGGAAAGGTTGTCTTGTGATGTCTGCTGTAGTTTGATCAGCACGTACCTGATGGTATCCGAACCACTGGATGCTGGAGACACGTGACTCAAGAGCTCCATCTGGTGCTGAGGAGAAGAACAGTACTAGCTGACTGTCCTCAAAATGGCATACTTACTACCATGCCATCCTATTTGTGAAGTATGCATGTTTTCACTGCAGGGGAAAAAAACACATGGATCTACTGATCAGCAAATATCAGCGTTTGCTTATAAAGCGATTTTCACATGTCAGATTTGAGCCTCGTGTGCTTTGGGACGATGAAAGCCAGCAGGATATGACATCATGATTTAAAAGAGCTGTTTTACTGGGGCAGCAATGTTACAGCAAATATGCTGATCTTCAAAATATTGTTCATAGGGAGCTGTGTAAGCATATGGTGTGTGAACGAACAAAACCTGCAGTTTTTTGAATGACCAGGGCGATTTTTTTTTCTCTCCCCTCAACCCTTTCTTTTTTTTGCAACTGAACTGCAGTTATTTTATGAAATGCATATAAAATCGGTAAATTAAAAATGAAGACAAACCATTTTGATAGGCAATTTCCTTGGATGTTTATTAGACAATCCAACACATCATCCATACAGACTCAGATCTAACACTATTATAAAGAACTGTGGCATTCCAATAAAATAAAATAATAAAAGACAGAAACCTAAAAGTTTCATACAGTTCCAACGGTGGGCAAACACTGAGGCACAAACCTTTGGTATCTGGTGAGAGGAGGTTTTAACAGCACAACAGGAGTCTAGGCCACATCTAGAGTGAATTTCTCCTCTTTACCCTCCATCCAAAGCCTTCAAAATGGTGCCAATGCTGTTTTAAGAGCACTGGACAGAAAACAAAGTTAACTGCTGCTTGATCTGAATGGGAGCCCACTTATTAACCAATCAGAATCAGCAGCCAATGAGGAGAGAAGATGGGAACGTAAATCAAATCTTAAATACTGAGATCACAGGAAATGGGACATTTACACACACAGGCTGCTAAAATCTCTATCATACAGTTTTAAGGCTCGACGCACACCACGATGAACAGAAATAGATCAGTTGATAATTCTGGGACGCGATCTTGACCGTTCAAACCTGGCACACGAAACAAAACTGAAAACATTTCTCAGTGAAAATGACATTTTGCTTTCCACTACTGTAAAGGGTCAAAAAAGAGAAAACGAATTACACGCATAAATGTCTTTAAAATCGTAAGACAATCACTACGCAAAAAGACAGTGGGCACGATGTCATCGGTGCGGCTTTCTAACAAAGGATAATGTAAAACAGATACTTTACAGTACAATAAAATTTACAATATATGGAAAGCTATATAATGGAATTGTGTACAGGCATTTTTGCGAAATTCCAGCTAAAATTTGTGAAGTTTCGTGAAGTTTTTACCTTTAAGAACCTCCAAACCTGAGCATTCGTGAAATAGAATTAGACAGATATATATCGATACAAATAACAGTGAACAGATATCTGCACCTTCCTTTTGTAAACAGTCACACGTTTCTATTTTCATCCCTTTGATAAACGAAAAAATTGTGAATCAAGCATGAAGAACATACATACTCACTTTATCACATTGCGCTTTTCCAACTAAAACACTTCAAGATCGCCAAAGGCATTTCGCAATCTCTTTTTAGCAAGCTCTACGAAAGCTTTAAAATCGTAAATTCACAATTGTTGCTCAAACTAAAACGTCGTCACAACCTTTACCTTGTAGTTTTTTGTTTTTCTTTAACTTCAGTGATAAAACCAATCAAAGAGACTATGACATGTAACGGACGAGTGATTCTTGCATAAAATTAGCATGTGAACGACAATCGTACGTTTTTTTTGAGGGTTTATGTAAAAACGTCAGATTTTTTCCTTTAAATTTGGAAGTTTTGTGCATTTAATAGGGAATCAAGCATATTAAAAGTGTCTTCATAATCCATATGTGGACCATTATTTATTAAAGCAGCATTGGGCTCGGAACCGTGCCCCTCCCCCATACTCCTGTCAATCTTCGCCAACTGGGGTTGGCCTATCGCTTGATTGACGGATATGGAGGTGGAGGAGGAGTGGCTCTTGGAAGATCTGTGAGATTTGGATGAATGATGGTGGTGATGGTGGTGGTGGTGGTGATGACTACCATGCGAGTGAGACGAATCATGCCTCGCTGTCTTGTGGGATGAATGTTCGCGATGTTTCTCCCGGCTGGAGCGCGGACTGTGACGGCTCTTACTGCTGCCACTACTGTCAGACGACACCTTGATCTTCATTTTCAGCTCTTCTTGACTAGCGGAACCATTCTCCGAAGAGGAAGGGTGGCGTCGTTTGAGCGACCCGCTCTTCGACGGTCGCTCCAGTACCTGCTGTTGGTTATACTTCAGCCTGATAGGTGTAGACGGCTCGGATGTCAAATGGCCGTGTTTTCGATGTTGATCACTTTCCTCTTCTTCATGTTTGCGTCTCTGTTCTAATTCGGCCGCATGTTTTTCACGGTATTTCTCGAGAGTGAGTTTCTGAGGAGCCAGAGTTGCAGAGCTATGTCCATGTTTGCTTGTCGGAGCCGCCTGGAGCGCAAGAAAAGCATCGGCAGTTTGAGAAATTGGTGCAGGAAAGCCGAAAGCAGAACTCTGCAAGTTCGACAGGCCATTAAGAGACAGTGAAGCCCCGTCCAACGGGAAAGAGGTGGACGGGTCAGAATACATGCCCGCTCCAAGGTCACACATGCTACTCATCAACGAGGTGTCCTGGCTGAGAGATTGGAAAGATCCGTCTAGTGATTGGTTGTCAAGTTTTGGTTTCTTGGCAGCTTGTGTGGCCTAAAACGAGAACGAAAATAATTAGACCATTACTTGAGTTTGAAATCAAATGTGACAAAAATGTACAAGGATACACTCATCAGCCACTTTTGTTAGGTATTCATTAACACAAGTATCGGCCTATCACATGGCACCAACTACATTCATTTAGGCATGTTGACATGAAGATGATCTGCTGAAGGTCAAACTCAGCATTAGAATGAGGAAGAAATATGATTTAAGTGGCTGACTGTTGGCCAATCTACTGGTATTTTCACATGTCGCTGTCTTGGCACTTACAGAGAATGGGTCCGAAAAAATTTAACTATTAAGTGGACCAAAATGCCTTGTTGATGGCAGAGGACAATGATCAGGCTGGTTAGAGTTGATTAAAAGGCAACAGTCAAGGTTATTGCACACTGAATCCAAAATTTTCGTCCGTAATATTTGCACGTTAAAAAATAAATTCGACCCCACGTTGTGTGAATTGTATTGACACACTGCCTCTAAAACTTTCGTCCGTCATAAAAAAAAATTCAAACCGGGTTCGTTTTTTTTCTTCAGTTTTTCGCATCCGAAAAAGCATTTTGAGATGTGTTTTGACAGTTCAGAGCCACCGTACAAGCGAAAAGCTAAATACAGAATGCCATCATTTGAGCTACAGATAACTTTATGACAAACACAGTGCATAAAATAAAGACAGAATGTGGCGGACAGTTGAGAACCCCTATATGCTGGATTCAGTGACTGGCACACCTCTGCCCTGCTGCTGTTTTGTGTGTGTGTGTCCATACATTTGACGTACTGCCCATAGACAATATAATAGAAAGCATGGTCCGCTTTCATCTGGATGCAGCCGTCATCTATTATAATGTCTATAGGTACTGCCAGTCTCTGTTCAGGATTTGTTTATGTACGTGAATGTGTGAAGTATCACAAGCAATGTATCAAAATGTATAAAATTTCCTGGATAATCCAGCGCAGCTCTGTGATAATGAGCTGAACTCTCCTTCCACTCTATGCAGTATTAGATGAACACAATATGTAGCCTATTCCGCTTTTATTTTCTACTTAGGAGAGGAGAACAAAGTATCACTGCTTGAACTGACTCCGAAATGTTTTATGTTTTTTTTGTAATGGATTAATTAATACACATCGGACTCAGTGTGCAAGGTTAGTTTACGTGGCGAATTTTTCGCATATGATTACGAAAAAAAACACATACGAAAATTTCAGACTTCAGTGTGCAAAGATCTTTACTGAAATAACTGCTCTATGCAACCGAGGTCTGCAGAAGGCTGATGGATGTAGTGAATGGAAAATTCACATCATTCCTTCACTTTTTGTGAACCTATACAATGAAGAATTAATGCTGTTCTAGCAACAAAAGAGGGTCACAATCTAGTACTAGCAATGTCTACCTGTTTAAGTGCCCCATGAGAGTAAGTGATGGTTTCTGGCTTAGAATATTTCTTTCATATAAACAAAAATATTAATACAAACCCGCCAGTTTCGGATTCTTTTTAATCTGCTTGGTGTTTTTTCCAGGATCTGGAGAAATTCATGAGTCAGGTCTACAAAGACAAGCACAACCTTTAGTAAATAGTTAATTTAAGTGATTTATCATATTATGTATTTTACTGAGAAATTGGTTAAAAAAAAAAAAAAAAAAAAATCAAAAAAAAATCCTGAATACCTCAAACAAGAGATCAACTAACACGGACTTAACCAAAGAAATAATAATTTCCCCCCTTTTTTGACTGACCATCAAGCAGCTGCAGAGTCACAGCACGGTCCACATATTCCCACCAATGTTTCCCATCTGAAGAAACAGGAATCTCCCAATTGGACCACTTGCAGGCCAGGTGAATACAAACACACGCCACCACTGTGGGTTTGTGCTGCAGGCAGAAGGTGGTCAAATGCAGACTGCAAGAAAGACAAGAAAACAGAAAACACACAGAAAACACTTGATTACAAACTGAGGACAGAAGACACACTTTCCTAAAAACCTAAGGTCAGTTTATTTCCATTCTTAAACTCTTTTTGTGAATGTCAAAGCTGATCATAGTCCATCAGGTGTGTGTTTGCTAGAATGTTCTTTGTCTGGGCCGGCTGGAAAACAAAATGGCACGAAATGGATTCAGTCAACAGCACACAACAGATCTCATTTACTTAAAATGCCATGTTTTTTTTCAATCAACAGCTTCATTCATTTACAGTCTCTCTGAGAGTGGGCATTAAAAGAGACTCAACTTCCTGCTGATTTAATGACCAATCCAGCTCAAAGTCTGGCTTCAAACTATCTTTTGATCGCCAAATTGGTGACAATAGAGGATGAGATTTCAGCACAATCAATCAGAATTGAGCTGCTTCAGGCCAGCTAATGAGACGCCGCCTGATTGGTTAAAGATTTAAGCTGCTAACAGAAAGATCGCAGGCTGGGTCAAAAAGAGAGCTGGAACAACAATAACAGTGCAATGGAGGTTTGACCCTGGATTACGCTGCTAAGAATAAAAAGGTAATTACAATTAAATTGAAGTTGCAAAGTCAATATTAGCATTGCTTAAAACCAACAAAAAGTAGTTATCAAATCATAAGTGAAAGTATTACAGTTAATGCAAACGTAACACTTTACAATAAGGTCAATTAGTTAACATTAATGCGCCAAGATTACCAATGAGCAATACCTTACAAAATTTACTTAACTGTTAATCATGTTAGTTCAAATCCAATAGATCTATACTTATTCACTGACACATTAAGATCAAAAACTGTAGTTATGCTGAATATTAAAATTTTTACTAATGCAGTTGACTAATGTTAACAAATGGAACCTTATTGTAGTGTTACCAAAGAAGTTACTGTAAAATACATATTTTCTAACCAATTAAAAAACATAGAATTGTTTTATAAATTCATCGATGTGAAGTCTGACATAAAAAAATTATTTTGTAAAGTCAGTAGAGGAACTATTGTCCTACAAATAAAATATATTTGTGTATATGTTAGATCCTTGTCTAAAATTCCTTTAAGCAAACTTCTGGAAATCAAAATCTAAAGATGTAAGTGCTATAAAGTGTTATTTAAATGATTTATATAAAATATGCACGTTATATAATTAATTCTAACAATTTTAAAAGTAATATTGTCATCTTTTCAGCATCAACATTGACAAAACTACAGTGCTTCGAAAAAGAAAAATTGTAAAAATGTATTTTCTAAACAGTTATTTAAATTTTTTAAAATTTAAATACACTGTTCAACACTTCAAATAAAAAGTTGCTACAGTGTGCAGTGAAGCAGCTGCTATAAAGCATCATCTTTAAAAAAAAAAAATAATAATAATATTATATATATATATTATTGAAGTTATTATTGTGAAGTATAATCTCAAATAAAATATTTTATGCAATTGTTATTTTATTTTTAAAATAAAATAAAAAATAAAAAAAACCAGGACCATAAAGTTGGTACTGTAAAATATTGTTCAAATAAAAAACAGTATTAACATCTTCCTATTTTAATTATTCTAAACTAAATATAATAAATGTAAACAAAAAAAAGGGAAAAATAAGCATGAAAAAGAAAAGCACACTTTGGTACTTACCGTGACGATCTCTAAGTTTACACCTTTGAACTCTGAGCTGATATTCAGGCTACCAATTGAGTTATTGACCTATGCACTCTCAATCAAGATATCTCTATTAGCACCTCTACACTCCAGGCTGTGTATTCAACCTTCTGTGCCAACGACAAGCCCTCCGTACATTACACCGCACCACGCCGGGCTGGGCACACAAACACCCTGCCCAGGCGCAAGAGGGAGTTGGACACAGGAAGGAGAACCCTGCCTAATAGGATGTCATAGGGTGCCACGGCAGTGCAACAAATAGGGGTCAGGGTAACAACCTGTTGGTAGCCATGAAATAGGAGGTCTGGGCCAAATCCTTGCTCGCTGAGGAGGAAAAGAGAGACTAGATTAGATACAACACAGTGTTACCTTTACCTTTCTAGAGTTAAAATTGAACTCAGGGGCTGTTTACGTGACAAAAATGTATTAATATGGAAGTTTAAATATTTTTCTATTTGAATACATTATAAAATATATTTTATGTCTGTGACAAAAAGCTGAATATTCATCATCATTACTCTTCAGTGTACATATTTACATCGTTCATGAAAGGATTACCAAATTATTGGATGTATTTAAAAGATAAAAAACACTATTAATTCAAATATAAACATCTTCACTATTAGTTGATCAATTGAGAGAATACACAGAAGCATAAAAAAAAAATAATAATAATAAAATAACCCCAAACGCTTGAGTTCCATTTTGAAATTGGCAAAATAAAACCAACTTGTAGTTTTTTTAAATATAAATTTTTAAATATAATTTTTTTTCTCTGAATTTTAGTTTATTCAGTGCTTCCATTGAAGTTTATAGACAAAATAAATCAATTAAAAAATGATAAAATAAAATGAAACTCATGTACATAGTCATTTTAAATAACTTACATGACATTAGCTGTTTCCACCCACCTATTTTTACCCGAATTTTGAAACAGAAACGGTCAGCTGCGCATAAATTGAACATTTGTATATAAAAAAAAAAAAAATGAATGTGCACAAAGAAATAATGTGCATAAACTACAATGGAAACGTTTGTCGTTTTTAATAACTTTCATGAAATACTCAATTAAAACATTCAACAAAAAATATATATATTTGTAAAACTAAAACACACTTGTTTGTTTTGACGTTTTAATCTCTAACCCATGACATTATAGTAGTAATAGTGGATAGTTACAATGGCAAGAAAGCAGAAACAAGATGGAGGTTTCAATAACTAAAAAAAGAAAGTGCTGAAGAAAGTGAAGGTAGGAAGCGTATACCTCGCACTAGCTGGGTACATCTCACCACATCAGTGTGTGGATGCTCTATTGTTATCTCAAACCCTGAAAGAAGAGCAGCGGTCAGACATGTTCACCAGCAGACATTCACTGACAGACAGATGGACTTGACACTTACCGAGTGTCTGCAGAACTATAGTCTCCAACAGCACCAGCTCCTGAGCCTGCTGGAGATATGCCTGCATTTAAACAAGCACAACACATTATAAGCGCTCGATGTTAACAAACTGTCAAAGTGACTATTAATGACAGACACGTCTAGAGAGTCTGAAAGCAAGATCTGTGTGACAAGGCTCATCAGAATGAGCAAATCATTACAATTATGAAAGCAAAACATCAATGAATAAAAACTACTTTATTACATTTAGTAGACGCTTGTTCAAAGCGACTTAGAATTGAGGCATTCAGCGATTCAATATGAGGCAATTCACACAAGAAGTGCTAATTATACAAAGGAACTGTTTGTGCTCAAAGAATTAAGTGCTTGTTAATTTTTTTTTAATAGAGACTAGTTTCTACTGGTGGTTTGTCAAGCCCACTCACCTGTGTTAAGCACATTTCATAAATGCACAATGTTTTTTTTTTTTAAGAGAGATATGAAGTGATTGTAAGTAAGTGTCTGGTGCAAATGTGCAAAAACTGGTGTAAGTGTCGGTTAAAGTGTCAGAGATTAAAGTGTTTTCTACAGGTGGTTTGAACCTGTCTAAACTGTGTGAGGCACAATTAGAACTGCTTAATGTTTTGAGGTTAAATAGTTTACTCAATTTAAATCATCCTCGGTGTATATGACTTTCTTCTGTCAGACGAACACGGTCAGTAGTTTTAAATTTTATTCTGGCTTATCCATGCTGTATAACGGTGTTGGGTAGTGGCTTTTATTTTGAAGCTTCCAAAAATGCATAAATCCCTCGCCAAACTAACCCATACCCCACCAGGGGGTTAACACATGTCTTATGAAGCAGATTGATGTATTTTTGTAACAAAAATTTAAACCCAAATCACTGACTTCTGGCAGATGCATGTTATGCACGACTGACATGTAACGGGCATTGTAAGAATAATACATAGTATAACTTTATAGTTACTCCAAGCCTACAAGTTTTCTTGTTTGTCGCAGTCTTCTTTTAAAGACTTAATTTTAAGCATCGGGAAAGGTCCACAAACTGTGACTCGAATTCTAGACGCCTGGAGCTCTGTTGTGCCATATGTCGGCTGTCTAACAACTGGGCTATTGCGCTTACTCGACGTCGTCTTCTGTGGTAAACTGTGTGGCAAGTAGTTCTCCTGAGATGTGTATATTGCCAGAGCTTCTGCTATGAATGCATCTTACATCATACGCTGTTTATATCAGTTGTGCATAATGTGCATTTTGTCATTGGTGCAAGTCTGTGATGGGAGTTTATAGTTTTAAAAAATGAAATATTTTTGTTACTAAAACACATCAACCTGGTTCATAAGACATGCGGTAAACCACTGGTGAAGGATGGGTTTGCTTGATGACACCATTTATGCAGTTTTAGAAACTTTATAATAAAAGGCATTATCCAACACCATGGATCAGGAAGGATTCAATTTAAAACTACTGATCATCTGACAGAAAAAAAATGTCATATATACCAAGGATGCCTTGAGGCTGTGTGAAATATTCCTTTAAGATCAAAAAAATTAAATTCCCAATGTCTTTCTTATATAACCCATATTAACTTTCAAGTTAAAAAAGGCAAACTTTTGGTGTTAATATTATATGCAGGAACATTTTTAAAAACATTTCTAAAACCTAGGCCATCTGGATAGGAAAAATGACCCAATAAACCCTGTCCTGCATCACATCATATGAAATGTTCTGTTTCACTGAGCAAACGTCACTTAATGCATTTAATCATTTTATATATAAAAAAAAAAACGACAAAAGAAAATCAAATCTGCATATATATATTTTATCTGACTGATCCCACTTCCTCATGCCAGCACAGAGTCGGCTATCTAAAATGATTCATCACTATGGCATCCAACAAAGCGCAGCAAGAAACTTCATTACCCATAATCCTCATACTCACACTGCTCTTGGAGTCCAAAGGAGGGTCCTGAGGGTTCAGGCAAGCATGCGCTACTTTAATAACATGTTCAAGTTTTCTGGGTTGCTCCTCTACTTTAGCAGCCAAAAATAGTGTGGTGGGAGAAATGATCTGATTGGAGAGAACGAAACAGGAGATTACCTTACAGGAAAATACAAAAATGTATAAACAACAGTAGCAAATGCATGATAATAGGTGATCAAATAAGACATTTAGTGTGATCAGATCATCATCAGTAAGAAATGAATACAAACAAAAGGCATACTCACATTTCTATGGAATTTTGTAAAGGAATTAAGCATGTAAAATCGGTGCATATAGACGATTGCAGTGTTTATCGTAAGCTGGGATCTGAATCATTTGATCAAGGAAGAAAACAAGCACAACACTGCAAAAAAGACTTATGTAACATAACACATAGACATAACATTCATTATTCAGTCATTTAAAAAAAAAAAACAACAACAACAATGACACCAAAACACTTCATAATGCCAATTTACATTAAAACAAGAGTTGGTGCTTAAAAATAAACCACACGAAAAAGAAACAAAAACTAACTTCACATCTAGACAAGCCCATCACGTAAGAAGGAAACGTATTGTGTCCAGCCATTGTACGCCATTAGATAAGCCTAAATCACTCTTAATCCATTGGACACACTACTATTGAGGTTAATATGAGATTGAATTGAACAATATTCATGCTATTGTCGTATCAATCCACTGTTATAGTTTATATTGTACACAAGTTATCAAGCATAAAAAGCTAAATCACCTTTCTGTCATTCACGCACATCCATTTCACACAATTACTCACTTTCTACCTCAGGATACACTTTATAATCGATTTACCACGACAATTATGTAAAAACGTGTGATTTTAACGCACAAAACGTCGTATTTTATCCACCACATTTTTTCTCTTGATCAAAAGCGGCAGCGTGCTAATAGGCTAACAGCTAACTCGAGTCACAATGCGACTGTTATTCTGAAGGATACACGTTTAATCTCTGTCCCATGTCCTGGATCAGGTTGGCGGCTTGCTGTCGGTAGGAGAGCTCGCGGTCGGGCTCGACTCCGCAGCGGCGGGACGGCGTGTTTTCGAACTGTTCTCGGGTGAAGAGCCATTTGCTGGAGCCCCGCTGCACCGCCGCCATCATCCCACCCGCTTCCGCCCGCAGCGCGCTCTACATCATCGTGACATCACGAGCGCGAGGAAAAAAGCGCTGCAGCGACGCGTGCTGGACGGAGGGGGTAGTGTAACATTATCAAAAATTATAATTCTGTCATCGTTAACTTTACTCACCATCCACTTGTTCAAAACCAGTTTTGCGTTTCTTTTCTTCTGTTGCACACAAATTCTGAAGAATGTTGGAAACCAGTAGCCAATTACCTCTTTCATACAGAACAAATTTACCGACAAAAAAAAAAAAAGTGCTGTTCAAACAATGTTTCCATACACCTAGCCTATTTTTATCTTCATTTTGGAATCTTGCATTAAAAAATGCTTAATGGAAACCCCAAAGATGCCCATCATTTTTGACTATGAGCATAAAAACGATGTCAAACTATGATGGCGTCACATTTACCAAAAGAATTCACACATAAAAAAAAACTCATGTGATTTTGGCTTAACGGATCATGTGATAATAGATATGGGTGCAATAGTACAGCATTAATGGACAAACCAGCGGACGGACCACATTATAAAATAACTATAATGAACTATAATGAATAATAAAATTACCTATAGACGGCTGCAATTGTATTTGTAAACATGAAGGCAGTCAGTCTTTTTGTTGATGGTTTTGTTTCAAACTTTCACATTCATGCATCTGCTTTTGTCCCAGAGACAAACCAAACCATTGAACTATAAGAGAAAATGTTGTTGATAGTGTCTGAAGGCAGAGGCGCTAATACCTGCAGCCTAAAACATTTATGTTTACACATATTACACACAGAGGTCTGTGCGAAGTACTTGGGGAATTCCACTGAAGCATGGAAAAACGTGTTTTGAACAACTCTGATGAAGAGATGTGGACAGAATACTTTCACATGTCAAGAGATTTGTTGAGTATGTGCTGCAGTTTTTAGACCCTCTGTGGAACGATTACGTGGGTTATACCGAAATCTGACAAATTGCCCTCCGAGCGCACGCACATCACTGAATGCAGTGCTTGCAGTTAAAGTGTTAATTTATCCAAAAATGAATATTCTGTTATTAATTACTCACCCTCATGTCATTCCAAACACCTGAGACCTTTGTCAATCTTCCAAACCAAAATTAAGATATTTTAGCTCACTCATGCTGTAAAAGACAGCAATGGCCATGACATATTAAGTCCAAAAAACATCCTCAAAACAGACCTTTAGTGGTGCAATGGGAATATTATAAAACTACGAGAATCACATAAAACTAAAATAATGACTTTATTCAACAGTTTCTTCCCCTCAGTGTCAGTATAGTGTGCATGTTCATTAACACAGAAACTAAGGACAGGCACATTCGACGTAATACCTCAGATGCACAACCACACTTGATACGTGATACATGAACATGCCCCCTATACTGACACTGAGGAGAAGAAACTGTTGAATACAGTCATTATTTTGCTTTCATGTGCGCACGAACGAAGGCCTCGGAGGTTTGGAACAACATTCAGGTGAGTAATTAATAACATGATTTAAACTTTAGGGCAACTAACCGTTTTAATTTAATCATAAATGGTTATATTGTTGTTGTTAATGTTATTATTATTATTATTATTAGTATTTAAAAAAATGCAAAAATCTAAATGAGTCTCGTCCAACATATTAATAATAAAAAATAATTATATACATTTATTAGTAGTAATAAAAGCTATTTTACATTATTTTAGATTATTCCTTTGTCAGCAAGAGTATTTTACAGACTTGTTTACAGCTCAGTTAACAACTGCAATAGTGAGTTGGTAACACAAGATGTCGCTAATGCACCAATACTTCACTGATTCGATTTGTCATTACTTTTGATCTATCTATGCCCAAGTTGATAAACTATTGATGATATATAGCCTATAGACAAAAAACACACACACAAAAAAATCAAAATCACAATGATATAGTCAACTGACCAAAAATACATGTAGCCTATTTTCTCTCAGATGTGGGCTATTTAAACGAGTGTTTTCTTCACTGAATTGAAGTGCATTGAACACGAGCAGATGGTTATTTGCTCACACGTCATCAGCTCCCCCCAGTCGGAACCTCACTTCCACAACTTTTTTACTTAATATCCATACTTCCCGCATGTTTCTGACGCCCTGTCGTTGTTTATAAAGTACAGTTCGCACGTGCGTGTTTTTAATTAGCGCGCGTGTGTGTGAGAGCGCGCGCGCCCGTACGCGATCCTCTGAACGGCTCCCCGGCAGTGCGCGCCTTCTCCGCTCGCGTCCAGGTGTCACATTTTTCGGATGCTTCTGGACATTTGAACCCGGGCCCCAATCATCATGACGGACTCCTCCTCTGCCTCTGACCCCACGGCCGGTCCCGTAGACCCTGGTCCCGCTCCTTCTGCTCCGGATCCAGCTGTGGAGGATCCAGCATTGACTCCCGCCAACGGACACCATCCGAATCAAGCAGACAGTTTTAACATGGAGCAGCAGATGAAGATCGGGGAGCCGGAGGATAACGGTACGAGTTTTAGATACTCTAGATTTGGGGGTATTTGTGTGGTAAAAAGAGCCCCGGGGCAAGTTGTCACAGGTTTGGTTAGCATTACATTTCTTCTGGGTGTGTTTATTTTTATTTTTTATTTAAGTCAAGTTATGTGTATAAAAAAAAACATTAAAGTTTATAATAACAGACAAAAAGTAAAAATAATAATAATACAAAATAGATAGTAGCCTATACACACTGAAAGAAAAATAGCATATGCATATGCACACTGAAAATAATTCAGTTGGATTCACTCAGTTGAGTTATGGACGTTGGTTCCACATAATTGATTTGAGTTCATAATACATTGTTTTGCAATTTAGTGATAATTATATTCAATATGTAAATGATCCATTTAAGTTATCCTAACATAATTCTAGTCATGTTTATTTTATAAATCTAAATCACGTTATTTATATGAAAACTAGAGTGCCATTAATTTTAGCAGGGTTCATTTTGTCACTGTAGTAATTAACACTGTTTATTAACACTGATTTGGAATTAACACTTTTTTTACAACAACATGAAATATGTACATTGAAAAAAAACTTGATGCTGAATAATTTAGAAACAAATTTCTCTAAGACACCACTAACAGGTGTAAAAATTATGAAAAAAAATTGCATGGAACATTGAATTAGTATTACATAAAAATAAACAAAAATATATTTTCCCGCAAAAATGGTCAAAATTACTTAAAAAATCAGTAATCATTTTGATTTTTCTACTGAAAAGAGTCATATAAAAAATAATCTTCATTTTGCTTTTCCTCACCCCCCAAAAAAATGAGTCTTTTGTATTATAAATAGTTTTTGGCAGTCTTCAGGTTTTCATTAGCAAAGTTTACATCCTAACGTTAAAAAAGGTTAGAGAAAAAAATCCAAATGCTAATTAGGTGCGTGTCCATCAACTTATTAGAGTGGCTAACTGTAGTATTGGTATCCTAGCAACCAACAGTAAACAAAGCAAGCACAAAGGAGACAGCTGACTAATCACGCGGTTGTAATGTTCACCACATCAGTTTATTTGGCAAATGCGTTTTCATATCCCATTATTCACATTAACACTTTTTCAAGCAAGTTCAAAACCACCTGAAGCAAGTGTAACTTTTTTTTTTTTTAAATTTGGCATTTCCATCAGTCATGCTGTACATCAAAATGCACATGAATTTAACATAGGGTGATGGAAGCCAAGCTATTAGTCAAAGAAGGCCTTGTTTTTGTAAGTTTGCTACAAACTTTTCACACGCTACTTAAAAAAAAGTGATTAATACATCAAAAATGTGACCCCTTTAAATAAATATACAAAAACACATTGCTAATGAAAACGTGACTTTTGCAACAGAACCTCATTGTTGTTGAGATATTAACTGGAGAATAAATCACTTTGAGTTCCTCAGAGATGCTTGTGTCTGTATGTCAGGGAAGCATGAGATAATTTCTGACTGTGCGCTGTCCCCCAGCAGGGCTCCTGGAGAGCAGCATGCGGCTCAAACCCCATGAGGCCCAGAGCTACAGAAAAAAAGCACTATGGGTGTCGTGGGTCTCCATTGTGGTGACAATGATCTTGGCCATCGCAGCGTTCAGTGAGTATCATTATGTCTTTGGCGTCTCTAGAGCACCACGAGACCCTTGATGATACATGATGTCATATCCTGTTTTTAAGATGAACTTCTGAGTCTATGTATTTTATTCTTTGGCGTTTTAGTGATGCTTAATTTTTTGTGTACATCGGAGAGTTTAATATTATTTATGAATTTATTTAAAAAGCAATGTACAATTATTACTACTATAGCTGCTATTACAGACACACATACATACATATACATATACATATACAGGAAACCGATCCTCTAGTTTTATTATCTTATTATTTTTATAATTGATTATTTTTAACTGGCCTAACTGGTTTTATGTAATATAATGGAAATTGCACTGGTTTTAATGGAAACAGCAAAGGTCTTTTGGGTTTCTACTGGTAATTTCTTTACTTCAAGTGATGCTATGTTAAAATCTGTTAATCCTATTGGAATATGTCCCAAAACACAGTAGAAATGAATTAAAATATAATGTTTTTAATGTGTTTGGATGGTACTTGTAGTGGAAACCATTAGAACTTCAGTGATGGCTTCTATTCATTTTTTTTTTGTTCTATTAGGGACACACACACACACACGCACGCATGCACGCACGCACGCACAAATTGTGCTCAACCATTGTGTATCCTGCTAAAAAGCAATAGTATGATTGCTGATTCCAATGTTTTCCACTACAAATACCATTAAAAACATAACAAACCTTTAAGATGTAACCATTAAATCAAATACATTTAGTCAAAATTGGGACCCAAAAAGATTCCATTAAAACCAATGTAATTTCCATTAAAATCACTACAAACTCTTCAATGGTTTCTGTTGTTTTGTGTTTTCAGAAGGTTAGTCAGCTTCCAAGCCATGCGGTTTAATCCCTGAGCAGCTAGTTTTAAGCTAGCAGAAGCTCTGTGCTGCATTTGATGTATGATTTTTAGGGAACGCTTTCTTTCCCGTCCCACGAGTACTATGACTCACCTTGCACTTCCAGAGTCGGACGGGGACTTGGGGACTTTGGGACTCATGTTGCCAGGCTGTGAAGATTCAGTCACATAGCAACTCCAGAGCAGCGACGCCGGAGAGATGCTGTCATTTAAAGCAGTAATGGCATGGTTTTTAAGCGCCGAAGGAAATTAAATGATTGCAGACAGCTGGTGAGGGCAAGTGACTGAGATAGAGATAATTGTTTTGGTAAATATTACATGTGTAAAGCAAGATTTGGAGTTATTCTATAGTGCTAATGGCTATTTTGACTGGGAAAGGCCTAGCAAGGCTTTAGAAACTAGCCAGAATGCTGTAACAAATGCGCTAACAGCAACACAGATACATTAGCAGATAGCTTTGTTGCAAGAAACCACAATTTTGTTTACAATAAATAAATAAAACAATTATATGTTTGATTACAAAATAAAGGAACAAAAATGTACTAATTAAGATTAATTCTACTTTGCTAAACGCTATTTTGACTGGAAAACACTTAGGACAGCTGTAGAAACTAGCCAGAATATTGTAGCAGATACCGTATCTTTATGGCAGATAGCTTTGTTACAAGCAACCACCATTTTGTTTACAAAAAAGAAAAAATAGTGATATGGTTAATTACCAAAGAAATAACAGAAATGTACCAATTAATTAAGATTTATGAGACTTTGCTAATGGCTATTTTGACTTGGAAATTCCTAGCAAGGCTGTATAAACTAGCCAGAGTGTTGTAACAAATGCGCTAACAGCGACACAGATACATTAGCAGATAGCTGTGTTACAAAAAACAATGTTTTTACAATAAATACAATGACTATATTGTTAATTACATAAGAAAGGAACAAAAATTACTTATTAATATTAATTCTTCTTTGCTAATGGCTATTTTGACTGGGAATTTGCATTAAACATTTGTATCGAGTGGAAAAAAAGAGTGCAGTGTGTTAGCATTTAGCATCATTATATTATATTGTAAAAGCATATGACACAAAGCACTCACTTGAATGCTGTAAGATGTTCAAACAAACATAAATGTAACAGTCTCTAGCAAATATTGATATTGGAACCTGCTGGTAAACAAACAATTCTATCATTAAACAAGTAGTGTATGACAAGGAAATAAGGCAAATGCTAATCTGATGCTTTAAAAAGGGTTAAATCTGACTGTTAAAACTGTTGATTTTTTTTGGACATGTTATAAAGGAAATAAATGCACTAGCACAAACGTCCCCAACTTAACCTACATCATTATTTGGATGATAAAGTGGTTGTAATGTGTTGCTTTGTAATTCGGTGCCCTGGTGGGTTGTTATGTGGTTTTCAGGGTGTTCTGGATGGTTGTTATGCAGTTGCTAGGGTGTTCCAGCTGGTTATTATGTGGTTGCTAGGGTGTTTTGGATTTATGCTACAGTATGTGATTAGGTGTTGGCTAGTTGCTTGTTTTTAGACATATGCTAGCACACAAAGACATCAAAGTTAAGAAATGTACTAAAAACCATTAAATTCACATCTTGAAGCCATTAAAATCTCATCTGAAAAATCCCACATCCATGCAGGTTGTCAGGGCATTTTGGGTGGTTTCTATGCAGTTTCTAAACGATTGCTAGATTGTTTGAGGTAGTTTTTAGGTGGTTTTATACTGTCCCAAAAGCACCTTCAAGTCTCTGTTACATTCATGAATACTATGTAAGTAATGTAAGTGTTTGTTTTTCTCAATCCCATCCCGAGTTAATAAATATGCCTTAAAAGCCACTCCATCTCAACATCCATGCAGATTGCCAGGGTGCTTTAGGTGGTCACTAGGGTGTTATGGGTGGTTGTTATGCAGTTGACATGCAGTTGCTTGGGTGTTCTGGATGGTTGCTAGGAGGTTGTTTATACTGACTCAAGTCTACCCCGATGTCTCTATGACATTCTTAATCCCTAGATATGACCCTCATAATGTATGTTTTTTTTTTTACATTCTCCACACATAAATGCAGCTTTAGCACCTCAAGTTAAAGGGATAGTTCACCCAAAACTGAAAAATGTATGTCATTGTTTACTCATCCTCCACTTGTTCCAAACCGGTTTGACTTTCTTTCTCCTGTTTGAACACAAAGGACTATATTCTGAAGAAAGCTGGAAACCATTGACTTCCATAGTACATGTTTTCCTTCCACGGAAGTCAATTGTTTTTAACTTTCTTCAAAATATCTTCTTTTGTGTTCAACAGAATAAGGAAACTCATAAACACTTGAGGTTGAGTAAATAGTAAGTAAATGTTTATTTTTGGGTGAACTATACCTTTAATAAACAAGCACTAAACGTTAACTAGACTTCCACACAAGTCTTCAAGAGCATCAGCGTTATGTTTTGGTTGCGCGCATTTGGGTCACTATGGGTTTTGTGCAGATCAAATCTATATTTGACGTCTGGATTATGGTTTTAAGCGAATTATCCTCGAATCGGTTCAGATAAAGTGTCTGATCAGGCGATCTGAGTCTTGCTCTCTTCACTAAAGTGCTTGTGAGGTTACGCTATCTAAAGTGTAAGCAGGACGGCTCGATTTTTCATTAACAACTGCGCTACTCCTGTCAGCCCTAAAGGGACCGTGTGGGTTTCTGTGTGTGTGTTGCATTTGGAAACCGATGAAGGCAGGAAAAAAAAGGAAGAAAGGAGGAGGAGAAGAACAGAAATGGTCTAATATATGCCAGACTGCGAGAGATGAATTCCCAGATGTCTTGCGCCTTTCCAGTGCAGCCAATTAACACGCTCTCAGCGACAGAGTGTCTTCAGCTTCGCACACACACGCACAAATGCGCTCGCATACCTCCAAACCTAATAAACACATCCAGAAATTCCTCCATTGCCGGAATCGAGACCCGAAATGTCAGTTCTCAGAGAATTAACTGACTTCAGACTGAAGAAAATAAAATTAGTCTAGTGTGTGTGTGTGTGTGTGTGTGTGGAAGATTTTCTTGCGGAAGGCTCTGAATGTAAATATCACTGTGGTGAGGAGAGGTCACGGGTACAGGAGGGGTAGTTCACTCTCATATTAATGCATTCAGCACTACCAGCCTGTAAAAGCCAGCATGCCAACTCCCATAGAGCCCTGAGTCTAAAAATAAAAGATGGAAGACAGATAAAGAGAAGACAGAGAAAGAGAGAGAGAAGAGAGAGAGGTGGAGGGTGCTTTGCCCTCTCTGCACCTCCTCTGGTTTTTTAAAAAATCAACACAGTGAGCCAAGTAAATCGGTTTGGGAGAACAACTAGATGAAAAAGGAAGAGAAAAAAAAAGTTGCAGTCTCACTGATTCAGGTTCAGAGTCGGAAAACAGTCTGAGGAATATCTGGCAGAAATGGTTGACTCAAAGAGCAGTTTATATTGTATCCTAATATATTGTGTTGGAGCCCCCTTAAATGACAGGTTTAAACGCAGGAAAACATTGTCTTTTTTAGCTGACACTTTACAATAGGGTTTCATTAGTTGAAGTTACTTCATGTATTTACTTGCATGAACTAATAATGAACCATATTTGCACAGCATTTATTAATCATAGATCAACATTTACTAATGGATAATTAAAAATTTTATTCTTAACATTAGGTAATGTACTGTGAATTAACATGAGCAACTTTATTTCCATTAACTAACGTAAACAAAGATGAATTCTGTATTAAATGCACTGTTCATGTGTTCATGTTAGTAAATACATAACTAGTAAGTGACATTACTTAATATAACCTTATTGTAATGTTACAATTTTTCAGAATCATTTTAGTTATCATGATTTTGATACGGTTCGTTTGAATCAATTTAGTGTTTAAGATCTGTAAACCCCTCCCTTCAATTGGCCAAATCTGCTCAAACTTGCATGGATTAATTGTTGCACTAAAGAATATTCTTTCTTTTGAGAACTATTTTAATTCAGAGGTTGTATCCATTGAAGGATGCAGACTTCAAAGTTAAGGCCTTAGAAGGTTGAAGGCCTAAAAGAACGTTGTGAAATGAGACGGTCAAGCCTATAGAGGCCTGATCTCATCACCTAGCAACCATGGCAGCTGCCATTAATGAGCAGCAGAAGCGTTTGTACTCACTTTTTCTCAAAGTGATTTTAAAACTTATATTAAACGATCTGAAATCAAAACACGGTTCCCAAATTATTCTTCTATATTTTCTATATTCTTCTATATCTTCTATATATTCTTCTATTATTATTATTTCTTCGGCTTAGTCCCTTGTTTATCAGGGGTGGCCACAGCGGAATGAACCACCAACTATTCCGGCATATGTTTTACGCAGTGGATACCCTTCCAGTACTGGGAAACACCCATACACTCTCACATTCCCCACGCGAACACGGGGAGTCAGAGAACATGCAAACTCCACACAGAAATGCCAACTGGCCCAGCTGGAACTCGAACCAGCAACCTTCTTGCTGAGAGCCATCGTGCCGTCCGTTTCCCAAATTATTTAAATATATTTCCCATAGTCCATACATGAAAACATAAAAAATGTAAACTGGCTATAGAATCACATCTTAGTAAGAAATATAAAAAACTCATAGTCTCTTTGTTTTTAACATTTGGTTAGCTAGATATCCAGTTGAAGTCTAATTTATACATTTATAACTGTAATCTGGAGTTTTCTTTTTTTTTTTTAAGTCCTGTTGTTATCAGCGTGCAATAAATCTTGGGATGTTTGAGGCCACAAAGGATCAAATTAGATCATGACATGACATGACATGTTCTTTATTATATTAGCTTCACCATAAAAGTATTTGCATTAAAGTTACAAGAAGCATTAGCAGGCCTATATTAGATAGTTTTCTAGTATAATAGCTGATATCAGGTCTATATTAAACATATTAGTGTTGCTATGTTTACTATTGTGTTACTATTGTGTTATAGTGTTACTATGTTTACAACTACGCATTTTAATAGTATTAAAATGTGTGTAGTATTATAACTGCTGCTAGCTAGCCACAGGTTTACCACTGGTTTTATTATTAGTGCTAATATTACTTTAGTTGCCCTTTAGCTTTTGTAGTAACCGATGATTAGCATTACTATAATTTTAGCATTTAGCATATATCTATCAATATTACTGTATTTGTAGCTTGTAGCATTAATTTCTGTAGATTCAAAGCTAATAAATGCTTGGTTTTAGCTTTACATATTAGTTTTAGCATTATTCGGATTAGCAATGGTAAACAATGACTTTTTCAGCATTAACATGAATGATTTTAGCATATTCGTATAAATAATAATTTAGTTCCTATTATTTTTGTAGAACCAAAACTAAAATCAGTTCTATAATAGCATTAGATTAAACATCAATAGAATGTAGTAAACCTTTTATTGTTAGCATTTGTGCTAGTCTAATTGAATGAATTAGCTCTTATGTGAGTGTTTTATACTAGTATTAGCAGTTGCTTTAGCCTTTCAATAGAATGTAGTAAACCTTTTAGTGTTAGCATTAGTGCTAGTCTAAATGAATGAATTAGCTCTTATGTGAGTGTTTTATACGAGTATTAGCAGTTACGTTAGCCTTTCAGTAGAATGTAGTAAACCTTTTAGTGTTAGCATTAGTGCTAGTCTGATTGAATGAATTAGCTTTTATGTGAGTGTTTTATACGAGTATTAGCAGTTACGTTAGCCTTTCAGTAGAATGTAGTAAACCTTTTAGTGTTAGCATTAGTGCTAGTCTAATTGAATGAATTAGCTTTTATGTGAGTGTTTTATACGTGTATTAGCAGTTACGTTAGCCTTTCAGTAGAATGTAGTAAACCTTTTAGTGTTAGCATTAGTGCTAGTCTAATTGAATGAATTAGCTTTTATGTGAGTGTTTTATACGAGTATTAGCAGTTACGTTAGCCTTTCAGTAGAATGTAGTAAACCTTTTAGTGTTAGCATTAGTGCTAGTCTAATTGAATGAATTAGCTCTTATGTGAGTGTTTTATACGAGTATTAGCAGTTACGTTAGCCTTTCAGTAGAATGTAGTAAACCTTTTAGTGTTAGCATTAGTGCTAGTCTAAATGAATGAATTAGCTCTTATGTGAGTGTTTTATACTAGTATTAGCAGTTACGTTAGCCTTAGCGGTTTGTTTTGGCAGTATCATAAGCACAGCGGTGACCAGTCAAAAGTCTTCCATGAGACTGCGGCGCTATCAGAAGATTTTTGAAAACGTCCTGTAAGTGATAACAACATGCAAATTTATTCACCAACTCTGACACAGAAACTAGATCACATCCCTGTTTTGGTTTGTGTGCAAGGATGCTAATGTGTATGTGCGTGTGTGTGCTGCAAAAAGACAGACTGATCGGAAGATAGGTTTCTCAGAGCAGCTGTTGTGTTGGATTTCAGCACTCTGTAGCTCGCAGTCTCTAAAGATTCTGCCCTATTTTCACACACACACACACACACACACACACACACACACACACACACACAC
>CAIGQV010007757.1:15957048-15980322 GCA_903798115.1 Danio jaintianensis
TTGGTTTGTTTGTTTGTTCATTCCGCCATTGATTCAATCATTGGATCAGCCGATGGATTGTTCCATTGGTTGATTTGTTTGTTTGTTCATTCAGCCATTTGCTTGCTTGCTTGTCATTCCAGTGGTTGATTCATTGTTATTTTTAATTCATTCATTTACTCACTGATTGATTCATTAGAATGATTGATTATTCCAATGAATCGATTGTTTAATTTGTTCATTTACTGACCTGTCGTTCCAGTAGATGATTCATTCATTTGTTTGCTCATTCTCTCATTGATTCATTTAATCGATTGGTTGAATAATTGTTCTAGTGATTGGCTCCTTCGTTTGTTCATATGCTGACTTACTCCTCCAGTGTAAGATTCATTTGTTTGTTTCTTCATTGATTCGATCAATCAATAATTGTAAATAATTGTTCCAGTGGTTGATTCAGACATTAATCTGTTCTTTCCTTCATTCACTGATTCATTTATTGTGTTGGTTGATTGATTGCTCTAGTGTTTGATTCTTTGTTTGTTTACCGACTTATTATTTCAGTTGATGATTCATTCGTTTGTGCGTTCACTCCCTTACTGATTGGAAGCACTAATTGTTCCAGTGGCTGATTCTTTCATTCGTTTGTTTACTGACTCATTGCAGAGGCTGATTAATCTGTCTGTTCATTCACTCCCTCACTGGAAGTATTCAGAGGATTGGTTGATTGATTGTTCCAGTGGTTGATTCTTTCAGGGTTTTTTTCTAGTTTCCCAACTCATTGATTAATTCATTACATTGATTAATTTATTGCTCCAGGAGTCGATTCATGTTTCATTCAGCAGATTGTTTGGTTGATTTTTTCAGTTGTTGATTCATTCACTGGACTGATTGACTCATTGATTGTTCTTGCCTCGTAAACTGATTCAGGGATTGATTTTCTTTTTGCGACCAGCTGTTTTGATTTTGTCATTTCTGTGTATATTAACTCTAAACATTTGTACTTACGCATCCTATTTCCCTGCTGGCTTTGTATTGACTGTAAACTCCGTTCGAGAGAGTCTCTCAGGTGAAGGACGCCGCACGCAAACACAACACTCTCATTTTTACATGCCCCCGGTTGTGTGAGTTTTCCCTCGGCTGGAACTAACGGCGCCTGCTAAACCGCAGAAGTGTAAAGCTGAATGAAGACGACAGAGACGAGGTGTGAAGTCACGGACCAGATTAGAATAGTATGATATCACTGTTGCCAGGCAACATCAAGAGGGGGAATAGTTTTCCCTAAACCAGTTACCCCTCCACTATCACTATCACTCTCTCTCGCGCTCTCTCTCTCTCTCAATCTGCCTCTCCATCCGTCTTGCTGTGATGAAATGAGACTCCTAAAGCCTCAATCTGGTACTGCATCTGTGCTCTGAAGATTCCATTGCTATATTCCTAGAAGATAGGAATTTTCTTAATTATGAGCTAACAAATATTGCACAACTTTTAAACAAACTAGTTTTAAAAATGATTACTTCAAAATAATTAATAATTCTAATTAATAATAGCATTTAAAAAGTTCTATTACTATATAATTGGAAGTCAAATTGGTTTTGCAAAGGCAAAGAGAACTCAAATGTATTTGCAATTACATATAAATAAAAAAAAAAGACAAGAACCAGTGACCTTCTTGCTGTGAGGTGACAGTGCAAACCACTGAGCCACTGTGTCACCAAAGTTATAATAATAGGAACTAAAAAAATCTACAATGATATGAAAAAAAAAAAAAAAAAGGTTTGGCATATGATAAGCAAAATGACATACGATAAGTAAATATAAGCTTTTACAATGAAAGAGAACTAAATTGTTTCTACAGTGATGTAAGAACTAAAAAAAAAATCTTTTGACATAACAAGAACCAAAATAATTCAACAAAATAACTAAAATCAAATAACTTTGACAATACCTCAAAATTCAAAAGGTTCTACAGTGACAAAGAGAACTAAAAATGTTTTACAAACTCAACAAAACAAAATAAAAAGGGTTTTGCAATGATTTTAAAAGATCTAAACAATGGTTTTATGACATACAAGAACTAAAAAAAAATTATACACTGACAAAGAGAACTTTTTTTATGAAAACAAGAACTAAAAATGCTTTTATGATGACAAGAACAAAACAGTTTGACAACTACAAATTGTTCTACACTACAATAAATGCTATAAGTGGGGCTCTCTTAAGTCATCGAGACAAGAACTTAATGACAAGAACTAAAAAAAAGGTTCTATGATGATATGACGAGTCTGAAAAGCGATTTTATTATGACATAAGGAGAATTAAAATAGGTTCTACAAAGACGACAAAACTAAAAAGTTTGTTGACAACGAAAACTGAAAATGTTTCTGTTATGACATTATGAGAACTCTGATGACGTTATGAAATTGTGGGAACTTGAAAAGGTCTTTGACATGGGATGACACAACCTCATGTGCCATTATTTTTGATAGCATTGCCCATGAGACTATAAACCATTTTTGGGCTTTTGTTGGCTTTTGCAACAAATCAAATTAGGGTGTAAAATATAGGATTACACCCAGATAAGAGATACAGAGAAAAAGGAGAGAGCCAGAGAAAGAGAGAGAGAAATAGAGGGAGAGAGAGAGAGAGAGAGAGAGAGAGACTGTGCTGATGTTTTAATCAGGACTCTAGCTTCTCTCTAGAGGATTCCTGTTCCTGTCTCAGCGTGTAAAGCTGGGTTTTGGCGCATACAAGCACCGCCTAAAAATAGATCCAATATTTCTCCCTCCCTTCATCTGCTACTGATGTCAGAAACACTCCCCCTCCTTCTTTTCTCTATCTTATTTTTTTCTCACATATACTCTCTCTCTCTCTCTCTTATGCTCTTTCGTTCTCTAATGAAATGTTAATGAGCTGTTCTTAACAAGGTGTGTGAGATGGACAGCCCCCTTTTGCAATCCCATGCGTTCATTTCCGAGACATATTGATGTTTTCCTAGTGCTATAAAATCAATAGCATGGTCTTTTGCTGAATACCTGACATAGTTCCCATCTGAGCCATTTGCAGTTCCTCTTGTGAACATTCAATTCAATTCATCTTTATTTCTATAGCGCTTTTACAATGTAGATTGTGTCAAAGCAGCTTCACATAGAAGATTATAGTGCTATACTATAATGCTAAATAACATGCTAAATAAGGCAACACACTGCATAATTGTTTTTTAAATAAACATTGTTTATTTTAAATAAACATTACTATTTTAAGCAGCAGGGATAAGTATACTACATATAGAAATATCCTGTTGGTATGTTTTTTTTTTGACCAGACCTTGCTTTTCCAGTGAGCATGTGCCGTTTATGAATAGATAAGTATACGTATGCATGAGTGGAACAGATAGAAAAATGTAACTATTTTGAAGCATACTGCTCTTGTACTTTGGTTAGCGCAGCAACAAAGCTCCCTTGTGCAACACAAGCCATTGAAATGAATGGGTTTTTATAGCGCAGTGCTTTCCGCATCAGGTGTGAAAGCCACTTCACTCTGCACACTATTGATGGCTAGAGGTAGAGTAAAACCTGCGTACTGCGTGATGATAGTGAAATGCATAAATTATTTATTCCTATAGTAGTTAACAGAGTTTGATTGGGTGCGCATACACATTGGGTTGGACACCCAAAATTGGTGATTCCAAATATGACATTTAAGGGTCTAAAATCTAATCGCTAAACCTAAAATATAATCATTTAATAATGAATTGCCTTAAAGGGCCTTTGCTTGAGATCAAGGTCCCATAATGCAATTCACAACCTTAAATAAACGGAAAACACTTGTGAATCACAAAATACAGAAACTGTTAATTAACAGATATTTTTACAGTGTACTATATTGCATTAAATATAGCCCTAACTAGTGGCATCAACAGTATGTTTAAGGTTTGTGTAATTCTATAAGACACACACAACCATAAAAATAAAATAGTGATCTCGAAACTCCATCGAAATCCTTTTGGTTTGATTTCCGTCTGAGCTGGATGATCAGAGATGTTTCCGAGTGAGACATTGTGGGATGTTTGTGGGCAGGCAGACAGTGTTTGTGATAAATGTAAGGCCATGAGGTGGTTTTTAACTCTTCTGGGAAGGTTCGAGTTGTTGGACAGTGTCCGCGAGACACAAACTTCATTGTTTTTTGCTCTCTTCAACTGCCTGACATCAATATTGATGAGGTTTGCTTGCCAGAAGATCCATCATTCCATTTTATGTGGGCGGAAACAAATGATGCATTGACTGAGCACTTGTATGTGTGTGTGTGTTTTTTTTTTTTTGTTGGATGTTATGTTTGATGGTGGGAACCTTGCAGCGTTGCATTTTTTTTTTTCACGTTTGCAAGGCCAGCGATCAGTTTTAATGATTCTGCTTGAGCTGAGAAGGCAACTTGCAACTCTATTCGTTTTGTTGCATCCTTTTGTTGTGTTTAATTTCTCTGCTCTTTATTTACATTCTTACTGCTTTCTTTATAATTTATCCAAGGATACATTTCATACTAGATTTGAAGTATGCATTCAGTTTACTGCAGTTTTGAAACACTACATACTGATTCATTATATGCTATAAAAAGACCACATTATTTTGTATGCATACTTGAAAGAACGAACTTAGGTCATGCGATAAATTAGTATGCTACTGTTTGCTTACTGCAACTACTTTGTATTTTAAAAATGGAAACAAACATACACTTTGTAATTAAACAGTGCATACTATGCAGTTTTAAATAGTAGTATGCTACTTCGTCAAACAATCACATCTGTGTGTGTGTACATCAGCAAGTGTGCAGTATGCAGATTATGTATGCCTGAAATACCTACAAACATGCAATTAATAAGGTCAAGTGACATCAATGTTTGCTATTTAGTATGCTACTTAATGAGGTCATGTAACACTATACTTCTGCATTATAGTATAGCATACTATTATAAAAGACTATTGCAGTACTAGTGTAGCATACTATGATAAGAGATTATTCTAATAGCATATTATAGCTTACTGCTAGCACACAGTTGTACTAATGTAACATACTACAGCATAATGTTGTAGTACTAATAGTGTCCTATTGCATACTTCTATTGTACAAATAAAATACACTACAGCATACATCAGTTGCATACTACCATTTTACTAATATGGAATACTACTATAATATACCATGTGTAATAACACTGTGTAATATTGCATACTACTATTGTACTAATATAGAATACTATTAAATATACCACAAGCATACTAACATAGCATACTATTGCATACTACTATAATATACCACAAGCATACTAACATAGCATACTATTGCATACTACGATAATATACAATATAAAATAGCTATCGTACTAATATAGAATACTACTATCATATACCACGTGTACTTACATAGCATACTATTGCATACTACGATAATATACAAGCATACTAAAATAGCTATCGCACTAATATACAATACTACTATCATATACCACGTGTACTTACATAGCGTACTACTGCATGCTACTTTAATATACAAGTGTACTAATGTAGCGTTCTATTGCATACTACTATTGTACTAATATAGAATACTACTATAATATACAAGCTTATTAACAGCATACTATTACATACTACTATAATATACAAGCGTACTAAAATAGGGTACTATCGCACTAATAGAGAATACTACTATTATATACCACGCATGTACTAACATGGCATACTATTGCATACTATGTAATGTGCATTTATATAGCGCATTTATTGTGTATGGCCATACACCTAAAGTGCGCCAGTGCGCTCACCACACACCAGCTATAGGGAGAGTGGAGAGACAGCGATACAGCCAATTCAGTGGATGGGGATGATTGGGAGGCCATGATCGGGAATTTAACCAGGACACCGGGGTTACACCCCTACTCTTTACGAGAAGTGCCATGGGATTTTTAATGACCACAGAGAGTCAGGACCTCGGTTTAACGTCTCATCCTGGTGCATTAGGACTCACAAGGACCGCAGGTTGAGCGCCCCCTGCTGGCCTCACTAACACCACTTCCAATATTTTATATTCCAATTACTACTTTAATATAGAAGTTTACTAACGTAGCGTTCATTACTACTATACTACTATACTACTACTAATAGAATACTACTATAATAAACAAGCGTATTAACATAGCACACTACTGCATACTACTATAATATACAAGCGTACTAACACAGCGTACCAATTCATACTACAATTGTACATAGAATACTAATATATTCCACAAGCATACTAACAGCGTAATATTGCATGCTACTATACAATACAAGTGTACTAACATAGCGTACTATTGCTTACTACTATTGTACTAACATAAAGTAGAATACTACTATAATATTACAAGCGTACTAACATAGCATACTATTGCATACTACTATTATAACCATATTAACATAGCGTACTATTGCATACTACTATTGGACTAATTTAGAGTACTATACTATACTAAGATAGCGTACTACAGCATACTACTAATGGACTAATTTAGAATACTATACTAAGATAGCGTACTTTAGCATACTACTATTTTACTATTTTATAGAATACTACAATAATATACCCCTAGCGTGCTAACATAGCTTACTATTGCATACTACTATTGTACTAATAATAGCATACTTAATACAACTGCTCTACTATAGTATACTACTACTTAAACTATCATATTACTTTTATGTAAAATGCAGTATACAACAGCTATTTTCACATTTCTAGTATGCAGAACACTGCTATTAGATTCTAAACACTCTCCTGATTTCCTGAACAGTGGTCATTAATTAAAACTTCCGTTGAATGAATCAGAGCGGTTGACCGCTATGAACATCCCGTTGTGTTTAGTATGCAAACGTGTTCTCTGTTTCTCTTCTTCAGGATGATTTCCTCTACAGCGTGTCTGTGATCAGCGGGGTGGTCTGCACAGTTCTGTCCGTCTGTAAGTTCATGCTGGGTAAAGTCCTGACCAGCAGAGCCCTCATTACTGACGGTACGTTTGACCAGTGTGCTTTATTATTCACTGTGCCCCGGCCACGTGTTTGCTCTCGTTTCACCTCAGCTGCTGTCTCTTTAAATTCTGAAAACACGACAGAAAGGAGAAGCTTCAAACATGGAGAAATATGAACAGACATATTTCTCTGAATTTAATATTTATAGTTACACGTTTGAGTAAAAGGAGATTGTTGTTTTATTCTGTGAATTACTGATGACATATATGGCAATTTAGAAAAAAATTAGTATTCAAAAAAACCAAAACAATTGTGATTATTCCTCCAGATATCAATTTCTTAATTCTTTATGAAGATAAAACATTGTCATTCATTCATTTTCTTTTCGGCTTAGTCCCTTTATTAATCTGGGGTCACCACAGCGGAATGAACCGCCAACTTATCCAGCATATGTTTTACACAGCGGATGCCCTTCCAGTCGCAACCCATAACTGGGATACATCTATTCACACTCATTCACACACATACACTACGAACAATTTAGCTTACCCAATTCACCTATAGCGCATGTCTTTGGAGAACATGCAGACTCCACACAGAAATGCCAACTGACCCAGCCGAGGCTCGAACCAGCGACCTTCTTGCTGTGAGGCAATTGTGCTACCCACTGCGCCACTGCGTCGCCCAAACATTATCATGTTTATAGTATATACCACAAGTGTACTAACATAGCGCACTATATGTATACTACTATAATATATCACATAATGTACTGTACTATACTAACATAGTGTACTATAGCATACTACTATTGTACTAATATAGAATGCTACTATAACATACCACAAGCGTACTAACATAGTGTACTATAGCATATTACTATTTTACTAATATCGAATACTAAACTATAAACATTAGCATGTTTATAGTTGTCTAAAAATGAATATAAATATGTATGAAAAACATGCTTATATTCATTTTTGTCAACACATTGTTAGTGTTTTAATTACAAGTAAAAAAAGATAATAATCCTGATTTTCTGTCACAACAAATGAACACATTAGTTATTTTTACCAATTGTCATTTTTTTATTGTGTATTTAAATGTTACGCTTACTTGAAATATGGAAGAAAATGTATCTTTAAACAGAGTCAGGAAGATTATAAGGGACATTATACCAGAAACGTACATTATCTGTCCCTGAAATAAAAACATAAATACAAGGAATAAAAAGTATTTCATTCCAAAAATATCTAAAATGGACTGATGGTTGATTTCTGTGAGTTGTTCTGTAAAGGAATTCAGGGTCAAGGTCATTCATTTGGTTCTCAGATTTTTGTTCTTTATTAAAAACTCTTCACAAATGTACAAACCATGTCATTGTCCTTGTCCTCAGCCCAATTGAACCTACAGCTTTAATAGTTCTGTTATGCTAAAAACTGTTATTTAGAAAAAAATACTTCAGAAAAAGCAAGTTTAAGTTGTTATTATTCACATCAATTGATTAAAAACATGAAATTATAAATAAATTCTACAAATAAATATTACAAATATAAATGATACAAATAAATTTACAATTGTCCCCATGTTTCTGTCAGTCCTGTCACATTTGCATTAAATCTAACATAAAAGGAGTGCAATACAGCTTTAAGGCTATGACTCGGAAGTAACATTATTTGATGGAGGAGAAGCTGACAGTGATCAAGCATGCGTTCTATCATTGAATTGCATGATTTTATGCTTGTTTTTGTATGATGTTTTGAGCAGGACAAGCTTAAAGGTCAGGCCCTGTCACATTTTTTGTAAGTGAAATCTAATAATTGACAAACAACTAATGTACACATTTGAAAGTGTACTGTAGCTTTAAAAAAAGGCAGAATAGAACTAGCTAAAAAGCATTTTTTTTTAATTTTACATGAAAATTTAATTAGGTTGCGTTTTCTAAAATGACTAATTAAAGTTTAATTAATGTCTCAAAGTAGTTAAAAAAAAGAACAAAATTTACATGATTTAATTACTAAAATTCATCTTGTAATTTTCAACAACAAATAATTGTATCCTTAATTTAATTAGTAAGTTATGCTAAATTTGTTTTATGAATGTCTGGTAGAAACTAAATTAATATTAACATTTTACTCAAAACCCACACCTATTAAATCCAGTGAAACAGAGTTTTTTCAAGGGATCTCATAATAATAATAATAATAATACTAACAATAATAATATATAATAATAATAATACTAACAATAATATATAATAATAATATATAATAATAATAATAATAATAATACTAACAATAATACTATATAATAATATATAATAATAATAATAATAATATATAACTGTGGACTAATAGATTTCATTTGGATATTGATTTAATCTTCAAAAATGGTTATGATAAAACATATTTGTCTTTTAAAGACAAAGAAAACCCACAATATGTTGTACTATAACATACTACTAGTGTACTAACAGTGTACTATTGCAAACAACATACTATAGCTTAATACTACCGCAGTACAGGCTTCTTTTATGGTATTTTTGTTGAATCTCTGATAAAGAAATGGCAACAGATGAGGGGAGAGACAGAAGAGCAGATGGAGGTGCAGACACACATATATATACGCACAGATGGACACACACACAGTTATAATTAAACCATTAGATTTGTTGGGAAGATGTGCTGCTACTTGTCTAATTGAACAAAAGTTTTATTAGATTACAAATACTGGTTAAAAGTACTTAGTTTTCAATTTGAAAAGTGCTATTAAATTCAGAAATTTCACAAATGATAGTAAAAAGAATTACACATGACATTTTATGGTAAAGCACACAAGTAATTTACAATAAATAGAGCAAAATATTAAAACATTTAATTAGAATGTTATGGCATTTTCGTTTTAGTTTACAATTCATTTTTAATAGGTCTATGTATGTCAGTACTAATAATGTACTTGTGAGAATAGTTATAGTGACGCTTTTAAACAACCTCAACTTTTAAAGATGTTTTGTTATGAATTAGGAATAAATAGCTGTTGTTTTTTTTAATGGGATAGTTCACCCAAAAATGAAAATTCTATCATTATTTACTCACCATTTACTTGCTTCAATCCTGTTTGAGTTTCTTTCTTCTGTTGAACACTGAAGAAGATATTCTGAAAAATGTTGGAAACCTGTAACCATTGACTTTCCATAGTATTTGTTTTTCCATTAGTCAATGGTTACAGGTTTTCAGCTTTCTTCGTAATATATTCTTTAGCGTTCAGCAGAAGAAAGAAACTCATAATGGTTTGGAAGCACTTGAGGGTGAATAAACTTTCATTTTTGAGTGAACTGACCCTTTAGGTGTCGTTTTACATGTCTAATTAAGCTTCATTAATACCGGTCACATACGCACAGTCTGACGGTAGTCCCTAATGTCAACCAACACTCATCTGTGTACACACACACAAAACACCGAAAATGAGCATGTGAAAACAGCCAGCTGTACAAACATTGACTGCTGCTGCACCTGCTACTAATTACTGGTTCTCTTTAAACGGAGAGTCAGGGAGATTATAATCTGCAAAGATCGACAAGTCGGATGTACAAATTGTTAGTAAGTGTAGCTTTAAAACAACAACAACAAAAGGCAGAAGAAGGATTTTTGACAGTACATTTAATTAGTATGTTTTGCTACAAATTAGGTTTTCTTCATATCTCGAAAAAAAGTTGCTAAAATAGAACAAAAGATCATCATTTAATTACTCAGTTACCACTTGTCATCAATTATTTACAATGTAGAACAAGAATTTGATTGATGTGAATCTGTAATTTATGCTGAGTAATGTTTGTACATTGATAAGCAATGCAAACAGATGCCGAATGATGGTGCTGGTGTGAATAACCTATTGCAGAGCTTCGCAACTGGTGTACGATGTACATAAATATAGATATTGGTTCTTAAAGGGGAAACGCACAATAAAGCAGGATCGCATATAGAGTAAGGGTGCACTCACACTATGCTATCCGAACCATGCCCAGGCGAGTTTCCCGGTTCGTTTGACAAGTGTGAGTGCTCTGAATTGGGCCCAGGCGCGGTTCAGTTGACTGGCCCTGGCCCAGTTGGAAGAGGTGTGCCAGAGCGAGGTTCAGTTGGGCTTTGGCGCGGTACGCTTGTAGTGTGAGTGCAAAGCGCTCCTGAGCCCGAAACTGAAGACGCAATGTCACTTTTAAGGGACTGTTTCATATGGATTTATTAATCATTCTTACTGTTCAATGGACACAAACTGTCATAGTTTATTAAAGATACAACCCCCTCACTGCACGTCAGCTGCCACCTTCAGCAAACATCCTAATACGTGCAGCACGAGGACTTTTATTATAATTTATGAGAGTCAAAAGTGGAGGATCTGTTTGGCAAAATATTTGACTGTGTGCCACTGCATCCCAAACGACTAAAACGATATGATTAAAGCAATCTCCGCTGTGTTGAGCGAGAGCGCCTCTTTTCCTGTTAAATTGAACAGTCGCATCATCGATGACGTAAGCGTGCTCAGATTCGGAAAGCAAAGATGCAGTGTGAGTTTAATATACTGAGTGGTCATAGAGTTAATATAAAGAAAAGAGATGTCATTTTACGTAGATAAAAAAAGATATGGATAAGAATCTCCTGTTTATGTTAAATCTTTTAATATTATTAGGCAAGTTTCATATACACAAGTGTAAATGGTCGGAGAGGAAGCCTAACATCTTCCATTTCAAAGCTGATTAAAAAATTTAAAATTTAAAGGACTTTCAAGTCGTAAAGCAACCAGAACTGTGAATATACTCCAAAAAACTAAACTCCTCCTCTCTATGGTAATTGTTATGTATACCCGCTCTTGTTCTTTATTTGTTTGTTCTCTCCTTATTTCTTTATTTTTCTTATTTTGCTTACATATTTTCTGCTAAAATGTGAATATCCTATTGTAAGATTTGTTATGCATTTGATTGGAAATGTTCAGCAAATACAATAAAAAAAAAAGATGATGCAGTGTGAGTCGTCAGGGGAGAGGGGAGGGGGGGGACAACCGCACTTCGGCACGGTTCAAGGCAACTGTACCTAGTGAGAGTACGCCCTAATTTTGCATTCTTGCAGTTCAGGGATTGGGGACCCTTGGATTAGTGTATTAGCTTTTTTTTTTTTTTCCTTTTTGCAAGCTTAATGTTTCATGATGTTTAAATGTTTTATGCCGCCATATTCTGTCTTTATATTCATTTTTGCATTGTGTTTGTCAAAGTGATCTGTGCTGATCCAAGTGACGGCATTCTGTATTTTGCCTTTCGCTTGTAGAGTGGCTCTGAACTGTCAAAACACCTCTCAAACATTTTTTCAGATGCTAAAAATGGAGAAGAAATTTTTTTTTTTGGAAAAGATCTGAATTTTTTATGACAAATAAAAGTTTCGGGAGGCATGAGGTCGAATTAATTTTTTTAACGTGCAAAAATTACGAATTAAAAATTTCGGATTCAGTGTGCAGTAACCTTTAATTAATTAATACAGCTCAGATCAATGTATTGAAGAAGCCATGTAATAATCAGGATAATGAACATCCAGCCGGTTATCGCAGAATAAAGCCCTTCAGTCTTACACGACAGCTGCTAATAAGCCTGCTGGGTTTATTCAGTGATAACAACCATCTGGATGAACATTATCCTTTATATAGCGCTTTTTTAAAATATATATTTATTCATTTTCAGTTTGTATATTACTACAGGTTACACAATATATAACTATCATGTAAGGACAGCAAACATGTTGAATCTCAATTCACATAGCGCACATTTAGCTAAATAAAAAAATTGTCCGAATTGATCAATCCTTATGACCTTCCAAATCTGTCCTGTATGCTAAAGCAGAATTATAGACGTTTGTACTGCTGTTTACATGTACGTATCTGTTGTTATTCAGGGTTTAACTCTCTGGTTGGAGGAGTGATGGGTTTCTCCATCCTGATCAGCGCTGAGGTGTTCAAACACGAGCCCAGTGTCTGGTTTCTGGACGGCACCATCGGCGTCCTCATCGGCCTCGTCATTCTGGCCTACGGAGTCAAGTAAGAGCCCCAGAAAACATACAAAGTTAAACTAAGTTAAACAGTTTAACACTGAATTTAAACATTATAAGAAAAAACAAGATAAAGCTAAAGTAGCAAATAATAAATAAAAATATAAACTAAAAATAAACTCCAACAGTTGTAGAAACATTCAGAAGTGCTGCTACGTACTTATGTTAAAACAGTATGATTCATAAAGACGAAGGAATATTTTTGACATAATAGCTAAAACGTTTTTGATGTTGTATGTTTAAAAAAATATATATATTTTTTTTGATGTATCATTTATTTTTCAAGTTTGGCTAGAAATGTTTCGATTACTCGTTTAATGCAAAACAAACGCTGAAAAGTTCAAAAGATTCAAGTAAGAGCCCCAGAAAACACAAAGTTAAACTAAGTTAAAAGGTTTAACACAAAGTTAGAAGAAAAACAACAACAACAACTCATGTTTGTAGATGGTTTACTGTAAATAAAATGTAAGTTATATACAAATAATGGTCATTGTTGATCAAATGAAATATAAACTTAAGCTATTAAATGATTTCATTACTTAAAATAAACATTAAGTGAAAATGTATTTATTTGATCTAGTTAACGAGGCTAAATTTGAAGCTAACATAGTAAATAATAAATAAAAATATGGAATAAAAATATACAGTTGTATAAACATTCGGAAGTGCTGCTACTGTATGTACTTGTTATGTTTAAACAGAATAATTTGTAAAGACGAAGAAATATTTTGGACAAACAATAGCTAAAAAATGTTTTTGATGTTGCAAATTAAAAAAAACAACAACAACTTTTGTGTATGTATCGTTTAATTTTATCTAAAAGAGTTACAAAGTTTGTCTAGAAAAGTTTTGATTACTCATTTAATGCTAAACCAAAACAGTGAAAAGTTAAAAAAATGTTTTTAAAACGTTTTTTTTTATCGTTATTAATCATTCAATTAGACTTAAAAAATGTTATTTGACACTTTTTGAGGTTATTATAACACTTTTTAAAGATTTAATTAGTATTTTCACGTTTTTCATGTATTTTTCTTCAACTTTTTATTGATTTTAATTATACTACAAATCCCAGTAAACAGTACAGAATATTAACGTATACGAATACGAATGTATTTTACCACCCTAACGTTTATTAAATGGAAAAAACATTTAAAGTAAAAGTTTTTGATGTGTTAGTTTGAATCACATTTCTGATGACCCAAATTAATTAGCAAGTTTAGCTATAATACAACAATTTTTGCTGTCACGCTTACTAAGTTTAATTAAAAACAATAGGTAAAATGAACATTTTTGAGGACTCGTATAAAAGACATGACAAAAACACTGCAGATGCTAACTAATTTAAGATTTTAGCATAAATTGATACACATAAATGATAAATATAAATGCTGTGCTTTACTAAAAAGTGTTAGCCTAGCATAGCTCTCTTTTCTCAACAGTCATTTATTAGTATTCAGTTTGTGTTTGGTGCGACTGTACAGTAAATATACCACATGTTTACCTAAATCTTCTGACAGACGCAATTATCAAACCTTTCATTGGTTAAACAGCACATGACCGCTAACTATTTTGACTTATTATTGTAGCATGACTAGCCTAGAGACTTTAATTAGCATTTAATTGGCTGTAATGGAAACAACGTGGTGGCATGCCATGAACACAGACCAGGCATTCAGAGGAACATCATTGAAGACTGACACGCATGTTTGAGTGGTAAATCAGTTGTTGGCATTAGTTTGAGTCTGAATTTAAAATCTATAAGCTGGAAAATTCTCCTGCTGTGTTTCTCAGTGTTCTTCTTACTGAGTCTGAAGTGACAGGCTTCGTCCTTCAGAGGTTAACAAGTGCAGACTTTAGAGAGTTTAGCTGCATCACTGTGCCAGACTGTGACAATAAATACACAGAGATGTATTTATAGCTTATTGAAACTTCTGCAGTTAAATATCTAGCCCTAGAATTAAAGGAACACTCCACTTTTTAAAGAAATAGGCTCATTTTACAATTCCCTTTACAATTCCTAAAGTTAAACTGTTGAGTTTTGCCATTTTTTAATCAGTTCAGCCGAACTTGGTGTCTGGCAGGAGCACTTTTAGCTTAGCTTAGCATAGATAATTGAATCGGATTAGACCATTAGCATCTCGCTAAAAAAATAGTTTTCGATAATTTTTATATTTAAAACTAGACTCTTCTGCAATGACATTAGGCACAATTATATTACGCAGCACTGTTACCTAGCTGGGGACTATTTTCAGGTGCTACGTAATATCATTGCGCCTGCTGCAGCCATGGTACGGCAGGATTATTATGCTGGAATGAGAGTACCTAGACATATTGACCTAGAAAATAGTAACTTTTCATTTTCTGTTGGTCTTAGTACATAATGGAACTGTACTAAGAAGTTTCAAGCTTTAAATGGGAAGATTATCGAAAGTCTTTTTTGAATATTGTTGAACGAGATGCTAATGGGTCTAATCAGATTCAATTATCTATGCTAAGCTAAGATAAAAGTGCTTCTGCCAGACCCTGAGATCGGCTGAATGGATTAAAAAAAGGTTCAACTCAACTTTAACTCTTAGGGGAGTTGAAAAATGAGGCGATTTTCAAAAAAGTGTTTCTTTAAGATTTATGTGCATATAATAGATTGTATTATATGTTCTCAAAATAAGATAAAAAAACAAAACAAAAAAAACAATAGAAAGCACAAACATGATTGATAAAAACACTGTGAGAATGCACAATTAAAGATTGACAAAATTATTTTGCTAAATGTCAAGATTTTATTTCTTCACATTCTTAAACTACTTGCCTCGGGATGATTCTAGAGTTGCAGGATCATTTTGCAGTAAAAGAAATTGTATGGAGTTATCTCAAAAAATAATGTCTGTATGTGTATTTAAGGACATTTTGTCTTAAAAAAATATTAACTTAAAGTCTCCCACTATACCCGTTTTTGACTGGCTCTGCCTCCTGAATCATACATTCAGCTTCAGTTATCATTAAATAATTAAGTCTAATTTTCATCTTTTTTGTTAGTGTTTACTCTGCTAAGCAAACATTTGCATACATCTATTTTCTGTATTCATTTTCTAATTTCAACTCTGTTATTGTGGAAAATGTCAACTCTGTTACTGGTTTAAAAAGTTAAACAACAAGTTAATCAACAATTAGTCACAGAATCAAATGTTTCCTATCACATTTAATATTTGGCATTATTTCACATTAATAATGTCTCCTATATGCTGTAAATTAATAGATTATGTCAACCCTGTTACTGAGATATATCAGTGAATTTCTCATTCAATTAAAAAAACAAAACAATATGATAAAAATGGTTTTAGACAAGCTATGTGGCATCTACTTTGAGGTTAACATCTTGAGCTAAATCACAAAATGGTGGAAAACGTCAACTCTGTTACTGGTTTAAAAGTTGAACAATAAGGTAATTAAATTTTAAAATCAACAATATCATTAAAATGCATAAAAATCGGTTTTAGACAAGCCATGTGGTATCTGGTTTGAGGTTAGCATCTTAAGCTAAAGCACAAAATGGTTTAGAGTCAACTCTGTTAATGGTTTAAAAAGTTAAACAATAAGATAAATAAACAGGTACAGAATCAAATGTTTCCTATCAAATTTAATATTTTACATTGATAATGGATTCAGCTTACTATTAATTAGTTGTATATCATTTCAATTTAAGGAAAATTAAATGGAAAATGCTTGAAATGTACCCACAATTTCGGAATGAGTTGTATATAAACCATAATATTATTTATTATAATCATATAATAAAGCAGTCCAGTTTTCAGCCGTTTTTCTTGATCTGATGTGAAAAATACTAACCTTTTCTCACTCTTTCTCCATCAGGTTGTTGAAGGACATGGTTCCTCGCATCAGGCAGACGAGACACTACGAACGATTCGAGTAGAGTTCAGATTCTGGATGATTCAACACACCGAAAACACTCCTGTGGAGAGTGAAAAATACACAACACACACAAACACACTTCTCCCTGCCCCAGGGCAAAGCTCCCCCTGTAAATATGGATCTGAAAAGGGAAAAACTGAATACTGCATATTAAAAAAAGGTGTATTATTGTATTGTATAAAGCCAAAACCAGAAACTATAACATCTGAGATCTAAACATGAGAGTAATTACATTCTGTTGTGTGTTTCTAAGGGGGGACAAAAAATTTAGGGATATTCCTATTCACCTCGGTGCGATATTTTACATATGATTTGTGCAGATTATCACAAAACAACAATACGTTTAATGTTATACATGTTCAGGTTATGGAGGAAGAGGTTTATCAGGTAAACGTAACACTCAGATTGTCATTTTTTGTCTAGTTTGTTTAAATTAAACTTCTATTTATTTAGTAAAATTGAAACATTTGTCGCAACTTGTAAATTGTCACATCTGACAAACAGAGCGATCGTAGCTGTCTAACATACGGTTTCATTTTTACATTCATAGAAACGTAGATTTAATAAAAAAAATGTAATAATTAGCATCAGAGAAAGCCAAACATGTCATTAAAAGTAGAGCATAGATCTCTTTGAAAGTGTACAATAAATACGCCAGAAGGATTTTGATAAAACTAAGGGTCCCAATTTAATTTCGTCAAAATAATTCTTAGGTTTTAATTTTGACTTGTAAAATAAAATAAAATCACAACAAATACTCAAAAGAATTGATCGAAACTCAAATATAGCTCATGTGTATAAAGCACAATTAAGATAATCAAAAAACCGAAACAAATAACTTATCAAAATAAAGAAATTAGGTGCTAAAACGACGTCTTTTTCTTATTAAAATGTGCATCTAAGTTTAACATTGTTCAAAAAGTATCATACTAAAATACATAACTTAAAGAGCACTAGTCATTTACTGTCGTTAGAACAAATCATGTTTTTTTTTTAAAACGCTTCTAGATCTATATACTGTAATTACTCATCTTTCACACTCCATCGAGACAGTAAAGTTCTGTTAAGTTCATTCGTTATAGCTTGATCCAGCCTTGCGTATCGCTTTTTGGTGAAACTTGTAACTACTCAATGGCACACAAACGCATTTTTTTTTTACGTTACTCACACAGTAACAAAGCCTTAAAACTTGACCCTTCATGATGTGAAGTTGTATGTTCTGAAGTATTAACTTAGACTGTTGTTGTTGAAATTTGGCGGTTTAAATGTGTATTTGGGAAAAGCCAAGTTTCTGAGCATTTTATGTAGCAAATATATTGTCGCTCCGCGGAGCAGATGAGCGTAACGTACGTTTGTGCTATTCGATGGAAGTTTGTAGTTCAGTTGTGGGTGAAAAAGCACATAACGGCGATTGTGATTTTGGATAAACTTTTTTTTTTTTAGGTGTGCGGTTGAATTTAGCGCTGTTCTTTATCGACATGTTAAATACGATATTTACCCAAGCACACGTCCTGCAATTGGGACTTTTTGTTGGCACAGTTTTTAAAACCACATGTAAACGTGTGCTTAAAGCGAATGAGATAATATAATACATATTATCTAAATAACATCATTTGGATTTTCTTCAGCATAATTTGAAAATTCAGTCACTTACGCATCCCTGGTGGTAAGATGATGTCCTGGTGCCTTTATTTCTTTTTTGAACCACAAAAGGAGAATTAAATAAAAAAAATTTAAAAACATGTTCGCGTGTATCTATACAATGGTGAGTAGTAGTAAATAAAGTCCAGCACTAAGCTTTTGTTTTTTAAAAAAGATCTTTGCAAAGTATGATGCTATGGGATGGATGTTGTGTTTTTCAAGTGTTTGAGGACATGCAAACAAACCAAAATTTGGTTTATTTATTTGAATGAAAATTCTGACCTTGTTTGAGAAAGTTATTTCACTCCAACTCATCAGGACACAGTTGGAGAACTAATATATGCTCGAATTTCCCATTTTCAATTTGAGCATGAAAGCGGAAATAAAATAACGGCTTGTTTTTTGTATTTCCGCTTTCATTCCGCTTTTTTAAAAATGTTTTTCAATTTTCCGCATTTGAATTCTAAGTTGTGCCAATAAAATGTGCCAGAGACCAATTGACCAAGTCAGGATTTTGTTTTCGTAAAAATAATACATGAAATTTAGTTTTGGCTTAAATCCGTTCAATCAGAACACTCGGAATGAACGATGTTCCACCTGTGGCATTAGTTCTTTGTTTAGAAGTAAAAAGAAGCTTTAAATACCTGAGCAGCAGCTTGTTGTTAGCTGTGAACAGTGTTTTTATGAATATGTAAATATGTGTTGCGTGTTCCTGGCAATAAGAAAGCACCAGAAATAAACGTAGCTTTAGTTTGACTTATTTTGTAATTTTTAGTTTGTTCAGTTTTGTTTAATACAGTTTGTTATTGTATGAATGAGTGCGAAAATGTCTCCCTTTGTGGTTTAAAAAAGTAAGCAGGGCTTACAGCGATACCTAAATTAAATTTTTCAGGTCAAATATCTGTTTGAAGACCAAATATGTACCATCGGTTGAAGAACAAATGCTGAGCTGTTAATCCACTACGTCGATCTGCTGTGGGATCCGAATGTTATGTGATACATGAATGTATATACAACAAAGTTGCTGTGGAGAACACATGTATATTTACACAGAAATGTCTGTTGTCACAGAAAAGTTTATTTGAAAAATAAAGATATATCCTACTGATTCCTCAAAATCAACAAACTGTGTCCGTTCATCTTTTCTTAATTTTCTCCATGAAAATCCTCCCCCAAAATAAATTTAACAGCAACTTTTTTGTGCGAATGCAAAATTAAACAAAGCAACCATTATTAACAGCAAAGTAAACCATAACAGTTGTTAAAAACAAAAACAAAAAAAAAAATGGTTCCATACATAATTTGGGCTTTGTTCCAATTACTGGCCACATGTTTTATTAGTCTAATCTGATATCCTAAAACGTTTGAGACAGTCATTATTATAGCTACAGCTAAGCTGTACAAACACTCTCGATCAGGCGGCGTCCTTCATACTGTAAACCAAATGCAACATCTTTAGTCAACTACACACATTACTGTGATTTCTGTGTGTCAACAACCACCAAACTTTTGGCAAAACAACTTAACGCTAAACGTCGAGCAACTATTTCAGCTATACTATTTCGGCTTTTAGCTAGCTAGCGTTCCATCTTCAACGTTTTTTTTTATTTCGTAAAGGAAAACAAACCAGACAGTTCTAGTAACCATCCGAAGGCACATCATGAAACAAGATGAAACAATAGCTTGGCTGAAGACCATCAGTTTTACGTACAAACGTACGAAAAGAAAAAAGCGCAAATGTAAATCTATTCGTATAAGTTACAGTGGAAAACTAGAAGAGACCCATCTATATTTACAAATGTGCAAATGTTTACAGAAATCATACACTGGATAAAAACATCAAATGAGGTTTTTGCTGGCTTCGGAAATTAAACTGTTCGCAATGTTTGTCCAGAGTATTGACAACAAAGGAAATTATTATGATATGTTACACTAGTTTATAGTTATGTTTTAAACAAATAAAAAACAACTAAATTTAACTTTCGCTAATCTTGTTTACTCTGAACAAACATGCGCTCACACTTAAATTACTTCGATAAATAATATTTCCCTCTATAAAGAATTCTCTTCTATAAATAGTCACATAAAAATCAACAGGCAGAGATAAAGATCTGTATACAAAATAAATTAAAAATCAAACTTTAAAAAAGTTGTACAGTGTTGTAATATCTGGTGTCAAATCTTCGCTATAGTGCATTTTCATTCCAAAACACAAAGAACTAATAATAATAATAATAATAATAGAGTTTTTTTTTCCTTCTCGATAATAGACAGGCAAATTCAAGAATGTAGGCCATTGTAAATCGTGAAACAAAAGTAAAACAATGAAGGCCAATTTGTGTTTTTAACACAAACAAAAACAAACTTATCCTAGATATATACTCTAAATATAATTTTTCATACAAACAATAACTTTTTACAGAAATATCCGTGACTGTGTAGGTGTTGACCTTATCCACATATAGAAACCCGTTTGAAAGCTGTGATAGAGTGCTAGTTTAGGTAAACTGGGAAACGTTTAGTTATTTAACCAGCAAAAACTGTTCCAACTTTGTCCATCTACTAGTTTTCTAAACGGTTATTTTGGTCAATTGTGTCATGTTTTACTTCATACTCACTGGTTTGTGACGTTAGCTTAAAATCACTAAAACATGTAACCTGGCAGTTCGCTGGTGCTGTACTGCGATATTTCGTGTGGATGTTGACCAACACTGAAAAAATGTGCTGTTACAAGTTGGCGTTTGCGTCACAGGAAAGAAACTACCATGCAGAATAAAGCGGACTGTAAATTTCGGCATCTTATTTACAGGTGAACACGTCATTTCACAGAGCCACTACATGGAAAGTTTTTGTTACAGTGTCAAACCGGGAAAGCTTCTTTGCGATGTCCGTTTAAATCACGAACTTTGTTTCGTTAAGAAGTCCGTTTTGTTGTCAGGAAAAACTGGGGAAGTTTCTTTGTGAAGTTTTTTTCCTTCTAAAGTTTGCGTTGTTGTGAAATCAGAAGTAAATCCAGAGAAGTTTCTTCAAAGTATTTTTCTTCGCAAAGTTTGTTTTTCGTTTTCTTCGTAAAGACTAGTTCTTCGTGAAATTCAACTGGGGAGGTCCGTTTCATTTCAGATCCCATGTTGCCAGAAAGTCTGTTTTGCATCTTTCTTGGTGAAGTCAGTTTTATTATGCAATGTTTGTTTCATCGAAAATCCGTTCCTTTGTGAAGCCTGCCTTAAACTTTTTTTCTTCGTAAAGTCAGTTTCATAGTAAAAAGTTTCGTAAAGTTTGTTGGAAAATCTGTTTTGCTGTGAAATTGTTTCTGTCAGAGGTCCATTTTGTCGCAAAATCCTTTTCATTGCAATGTCTGTTTTCCGTGAACGCACGAAATCCGTTTTGTTGCGAAATGTTGTTCCATGTGATAGCGAAGTCTTTTTCTTTGCCAAACCATCTAGTCGTGAAATAAACATGATTTTTTTTCTTTGAAAAAGTAACATTTTTCCTAGTCCAGTAGTCGCAAAACCTGTTTCCCAATGACTTTAAAACAACAACACTCATTCGCACACAAACAAACAAACACTCACACACACACTGCATAGTTTTAATCCTCAAAAGTTGCGAAGATCAGTCCAAGATGTTTTTTAGAGTGCGGTGTCAAGCTTGGTCCAATGATAGAAAGTCATTCTTCAAAAAGACAACGAAAAAAAACGAACAGCAGAACGAAGAACTGGCGTAACAAATGTCACTACAGTGTTTCCTCCGAGCCTGCAGGTGGCAGTGTAGAGTCCGGATTCCCTGCACACCGCTTCAAGTATGTCAGGCTGAAACTAGTTCAGGTTTGCGCAACGATGACAACAAACGAACAAAAAGAAATCCAGCAAAATAATAATCATAAAATTCTCCTCGCTCTATCCGACGTTCGTTATTTTTTCTTAGCTGCCGTGCTCCAGCGTTCGAGTTGGTGTGTGTATGGGAATAAAACAAGGGCTCAATTACTCTGCATTTGTTTTTTTAATCACTACACCTCTGGCACTGTACGCTATATTATAGTCCACTTTCGAACGCCACCAGTAGTTGGTACGAGTTGCCAAAGTGTGTGTGGTGTGCGTGTGTGTGTTATAAGCAGTCTTTACACAGCGCCACCTGGCCTTTCATGTAGTCTCTGCAGGGACAGATGCGCGTGAGGGTCTGATGAGCTCCGGCGCAGCTGAACAGCAGCAGGTCGGACTGAAACACACAGTGTCGGGATGATTCGCTGAATGCCGGGACTACGATGTCATTGGCCGAGTCAACCGTTTTACACTCCACACCATACCTGCAGACAGGAGAGCGACAGAGAGTGCTGATGATAAGTACAGTACTATGGTAATAACATGGTTTTTGACAGGTATGATGGTGAATGTTTGTTTGCTTTCGTACACTGTATGATGTGGTAATACTATGTTTTTGGATATGGGCAATAGTAACACCATACTATGCTTTGAAGGATTTTTCAGTAAAGTGATGTTCCAATGGATATTAAAAAAATAAAATAAAATGCATCCAATAAATACTAAATGAATATAATATTTCCTAATATATACATTAATATATTAAAATATGAAAAATACTACATCTGGACATACACACACACACACACACACAAATATATATAT